>PVIH01002677.1:0-145195 GCA_004025045.1 Sigmodon hispidus
CAAAGGTCCATGCCTGTTGTTCCCTGGCCTGGGCTCGCTGATTAGCACGTGCCTGATCCTGGGCTGCATCATACCAAAGTGCCTTCCACTCTAAGAATTTTCCCTGACTAGGCAGCGTGGCTTTTGCTACATCTTGCCAATCTCTAGGGGTCATGGGGTCCCTTGCTAGTCTATCCAAGAGAGATAAAGTATAGTTGGCCGTGACCCCATATTTTCTGCTCGCCTCCGCCAATTCTTTTATTTGGGATAATTCCACCTGCGTGTGCACCCTTTGGCCTCCCCCCTCTCCTTCAAACACTGGGAATGCTGCTCTCATTGCTGTCTCAACTTTGTTGAAAAAAGAGAAGTGGAAGGGCGCCGAGTTCCCTCGTAAGGAGGGGAAAGCGAAAACTCCGGCGGGGGCGCCGTTGGTACGGCAACTCCCGAAGAGCAGGGACCAGGAGCCCGGCCCTTGTCATGAATGGCAGAAGGCCGCACAGTAGCCAAGTGGTCTCCCTGGCTCAGCGCATTATTTGGATAATAATATTCATCAGGATAATACCATTCTGCCTCATACCTCACTGCTTCCTCCTCCAAATCTGACTCATCTTCCGGGTCTAGGGGCTCGACCAGAGGCCCGAGCTTCCCCGACTCGGTGACTGCATCCTCAAAAACAACAGACTCACGGTCAGACAACATGAGCCTGGACAGATCCTGCCAGGGGTAAACTGGTCCTTCTGGGGGGACTAGGAGCCTTCCTTCTCTCCTTTCACCCCTTGTCCTTTTCTCACCTCTCTCAGGTGGTCCTTTTTCCTTATAGTTAGGTACCTTTCTCTGCGTGCCTGTTCTCTCACTGTGCTCAGTTTCTGACATACTGTCCTGAACCTGCTCTAACACACTTCTCCCTTCCTTAACTAAACAGATCGTAAAGGAAACAAAAGCAACAATCACCACAACAGCTCCCACCCAATAGGCAATCTCCATGTGTTAAAGGGTAGCAAGGTTCAATCAAGGATACCTCTCCGAGTGGCTCACCTGCAGTTCTGAATCCACCTTCTCTTCTGTCTCCAAGAAGGGGTCTCCCGTCAGTGCGAAGGTGTTTCAATTCCCGGGTTTCAGGCACCAGTTGTCCCGCGCCCTGTCTTCGCTTGTGAAGAAGAACGCAGTACACAGTTTGGATCCTTCTGCAGCAAGTTTACTAGAGCTCTAGAAAATGGGAAGACCCCGACCCCTTGCCAGGAGCCGGCTTTTATACTGTCAAGCCCTCGCCTCTTATGTCTCCCCTTCTGGTTGGTTGTGAACTCTCGCCTGATATGACGCAGGGTCAGAGGGCTTGGCTCACAGAGTGGAAACTTACCAGGGACATGCGTAGATACATTGTTTATCACCTCGGCCGTACCTTGGTACCGGAAACCGTCACCATCTTGCCTGCTTGACCAGGCTCCCGGCTCCCTACAATGGGCCTCTTCCAGGGGCCGAGGGCTTATGCTAACACGCCAACCTCCACCTCCCACCAGAATCGGAGCAGAAGGAAGTGAGGAAGGAATAGTCAGGAAAGGTCGGACCCACTTGGGAGGGGCTGTTGCAAGGTCCTCCCAGACCCAGATGTAGGCCTGCTGGTCCGAGTGTCCATGGGAACCTGGAATGAAAACCTTTTGTTTGACTGCCCTGACTACGTTAAGGTCAAAAGTACCATCCACTGGCCACCCGACTCCAAAGGTGGGCCACTCAGACGAACAGAAAATCTGCCATCTTCCTTTCTTCACATGGACTGCCAAGTTTGATGCATGGTCCATCACCTCTGACCAGTGGGAAAGGGTTAGAGCCAAAGGGGTGGAAGCAGACTGGCCCATCCCAAACAAATAGAAACAGACACAGAAGGACACAAAAACTGAGACACCACATACAAACAAGACAAGCCGGCAAAATGGTAAAGAAAATGAAACCAAAAGACTGTCTATTGGCCCGAGCCATCTGAAAAATCTCCTAGGCAGAAGGGAACCAGATGGGGCCCCTATCTCAGGGTCCCCATACTCCAGAGCATCCTCCAGAGCTGCAGCCTGTGGATTCAGGACACGTCTATCCCCCACCGTCCGAGGGTCCTCACAGGCCACCCAAACAGCTGCTTCACCGCTGACTCACCACAGTCCTTACCTATCTCGGTGGGACCACCAAATGTTAGAGTCGGCGTTAAAACAGAAAGTTTCACTCCGATATCAAGTTGCAAAGAAGCTTTAATGAACACAAGCTTATGGGTCATGAGCACAAGGGGAAGCTAGCAACCCCAAGCCCAAGGCTTGCAGATCTTTTAAGGGGTAGTTCTACGAGGGAGGGGGGAGTGGAGTTGTCACGGCTCAGCCATCTGGCCGGGCCAGGTGTCTTTGTGGTCTTTCTCGGAATCTGGGTGGGTAAACAAATTCTGGGTTATCTGAGAGCCCATCTGGTGCTTTTTCTGTTGCAGCGAGCTGACTTCCTGGTATGGGGCATGGGGGCAGGGCACGACAGGCATTCTTCCAGTAAGTTTACAATTAGCAGAACAGGTGGTGGATTTCTTTTTACAATGGCCTTTCAAAGCAGCAGCAGGGCTGTGGATGGGTCCTAACCTTGGGCCACATGGGTCAAAAATTTCATACTATATCATCCCAATTAAATCCTTTTTTAAAAATAATAATTGCCATTGTCATGATATTCTTCACAGTAACAAATACTAATCAAGACTGAAGCTGGTATCAGAGACTGGGATATTGCTTGATAGGCTTGATCATGTTTTTGTTGGTGAAAATTTGGACCTTCATGTTTTGGGTTAGAAAAGCAGTGGAATGTTTCACACACTGCTCAATGGAAGATTTGAACTGTGGGGGCCTGGATCAAGAGGTTTTAGGGGAAAAATATGTTGTCTAGAGATTATTCATGTGATATTTTAGTAAAGAATGTAGCTGCTTTTTGCCCTTATCTTAAAAGTCTGCCTGAAGTAAAGAAATTTTAATTAATTTTACTGATAGAGGGACTCTCAAAACAGCCTAGTATAGACTCTGTCCTATGGTTATTAGTATTAACTCAAGTGAAGATTTATAATTAAAAGGAACAGGCTAATAAAGCTAATTTAAAAAATACAATTTGAGAAGAAAAAGTCACTAGGAAGTAGAATAGAAGTAAGTTCCATGTTCAATAAGATAAATAGATTAAGAAACAGAATAAAGAGAGTGGTAGCCTCAGGGCAACATCTCACAAAGCTAAGTTCCAACTATTATAAGTAATTAAAGAACAGTTTAAATTCATATAATAGGTGGAAAGTGCTTAATCCAGCTTGAAACACTATTCAATATCTGTAAATTACATTAATTATTATTATGTATTTTCTAATCATATTTGATAATGAGAACTCATGTAGAGAATACTATATATTAGCACTCTGGACATGATGTATTCACAAAAGAAGACAATGGTTTGCAAAAGATTTCAGCTTGCTTGTTTTCTGGGCTTATGGTAGTTGGATTATGTGAATATTTTGGGACCTGAAAAGAAATCAGTCTTAGGACAGATGAATTGATTGGGTTTTTTTTATGGAATAAAGTCTTATTTTTTATCCATGTATCCCCTTGTTCAAACTACCTTTCCCCTCCAGGACCCTTCCAGTCAATCTCTCTTCTCCCAATTCCCTCATCTTCTCCAGAAAAGGCAAGAGGTCTCAAGGTGGATTAGTTCAGCATCTACTTCAGGCAAACCAATTTTCTCATCCTGCTATCAAGACTGAGATAGGTGCTCCTATGGAGGGAATGGACTCCAAGTTTCCAGTCCGAGGTTCTTCAGGCCCCAAGCATTCAGTGGTTGTGGTTTACAGTTAGAGCTTTTTTTTTCTAAATGGAAAAAATCATATTTTTTTCCCAGGTATCCCCTTGTTCAAACTCCCTTCCCCATCCCACCCATCGCAGTCACTCTCCCTTCTCCCCATCACTTTATCTCCTCCCCAGCAGGGCAGGAGGTCCCAAGGTCCCAAGGTCCCAATGTGGCTTAATTCAGCATCCACTCCCAGCAGAACCACTTTCCTCACCCCAAAATCAAGACTGGGTCAGGTGTTCCTCTGAAAGGAATAAGCTCCAAAGTGCCAGCCCAAGGAATTTCAGAACCCAAGCTGTTCAGTGATTGTGGTTTGCAGCTTGGACATTCTTTGTTTTTTTGGCTTCTATGTTTAAAGTCCACTAATGACTGAGTACATCCCCTGCAGGAAAGCCAGGTTTGCCAAAACAATTTTGCTCAACAAAAGAACCTCAGGAAGCATCACCATCCCCTGACTTCAAGTTATACTATAGAGTTACAGTAAAAAAAAAACACCAGGTACTTGGAAAAAAAAACAGCTTGAGTATTTTTGTTTTTTGTTTTGAGTCCACTAATGAGTGAGTACATCCCATGCTTATCTTTCTGGGTTTGTAATACCTCACTCAGGATATTCTCCAAATCCATTCATTTGCCCAAAATTTTGGAATACCTTTTTTTCTTACTGCTGAGTAGTACTCAATTGTATAGATGTCCCACAGTTTGTTAATCCATTCTTCAGTTGAGGGGCACCTAGGTTGTTTCTAGGTTCTTGATATTATGAATAATACTGCTATTATGAATGTTGTTGAGCTAATATTTTGGGGGTAAAAATTTGCATATATAGGGTATATGCCCAATAGTAGTATTGCTGGATCCTGGGGGAGATTGATTCCCAGTTTTCTGAGAAACCACCACACTGCATTCCAGAGTGGCTGAACAAGCTTACACTATCACCAACAATGGAGGTGTGTTCTCCTTAGTCCACATCCTCTCTAGCATAGGCTGTCCTCTGTATTTTTATTCTTAGCCATTCTGACAAGTGTAAGATAATACCTCAAAGTTGTTTTGATTTGCATTTCTCTGATGGCTAAAGATGTTGAGCACTTTTTCAAGTGCCTTTCAGCCATCTGTAATTCTGCTGAGAACTCCCTTTTTAGTTCTGAACCCCATTGTTTTTTACTGGGCTTTTTAGGGCTTTGGGCTATAGTTTCTCTACATATTTTAGAAATCAGTCCTCTGTCATTTGTAGGGATGGTGAAAATCTTTTCCCATTCTGTAGGCTGTTATTTTTGTCTTATTGATTGTGTTTTTGACTTTAAAGAAGCTTCTCAGTTTCAGGAGATCCCACTTATTGAGTGTTGTTCTTAGTGTCTGTGCTACTGGTGTTATATTTAGAAAGTGGTCACCTGTGCTAATAAGTTGGAGGGTAATTTCTACTTTCTTTTCTATGAAGTTCATTGTGGCTGACCTTATGCTGAGGTCTTTGATCCACTTGGATTTGAGTTTTTGTACAAGGTCTATTTGCATTTTCCTACATACTACTATCCAGTTTTGCCGACACCATTTGTTGAAGATACTATCTTTTTTACATTGCATATTTTGGGCCTCTTTCTTTCTTATTTTTAGTAAATGTTTTATTATTATTATTATTATTATTATTATTAACAAAGAAGTCACACTTTCTAACCTTGTACATCCTTATTCAAGGTCTCTTCCCCCTCCCATCACATCAGGTCATTCTTTCTTCTCCACACATTCCCATCCTATCCCTGGGCAGGCAGCAGGCAGTCCCATGGTCCCACTGCCCCAATATTGCTTAGTTCAGTCTCCACTCCTGGCAGATCCAGTTTTGTCCCCCCTCCCTCAAGAGTGAGTTGAGTGTTCCTCTAGGGGGAGTGGGATCCAAGAAGTCAGTCCAGAGTGTTTCAGGTCCCAAGCTGTTCAGTGGTTATGGTTTGCAGCTTGGGCATGCTTTGTTTTTTTTCTTGATTGTTTGTTTGATTGTTTAGAGTCCACTAATGAATGAGTACATCCCCTGCTTATCTTTCTGAGTTTGTGATACCACGCTCAGGAGGATATTCTCCAAATCAATTCATTTGCCTGCAAATTTTAGGATATCATTTTTTCTTACTGCTGAGTAGTACCCCATTGTGTAGATGTACCACAGTTTGTTAATCCATTCTTCAGTTGAGGGACATCTAGGTTGTTTCCAGGTATCCTGGATAGGTCAACCACACAGAGACTCTACAGAGAAATAAGGAGTCTAAAAGAGGTGATGATGCAAATAGATTTAATAGATATCTATAGAAGCTTCCACCCCAATGCTAAGGAATATACATATTTCTCAGCTCCTCATGGAACTTTCTACAAAATTGACCACATAATTGGTCATAAAGCCAATATCAAAAGACACAAAAAATGGAAATAATCCCTTGTAACATATCTAACCACCAGGGCCTAAAGTTAGAGTTTAACAACATCAGAAATCAAAGAAAGCCTAACAACTCATGGAAACTAAACATCACTCGGCTGAACCATCTCTGGGTTAAGAAAGAAATCACAGTCTTTCTAGAATTTAATGAAAATGAATCCACAACATATCCAAACTTGTGGGACACAATGAAAGCAGTCTTAAGAGGAAAATTCATAACACTAGATGCCTATATGAAAAACCTAGAGAAATCTCACACTAGAGACCTAACAACTCAGCTGAAAGCCCTAGAACAACTAGAAGTGAACTCACCTAGAAGCAGTAGAAGGCAGGAAATAATCAAACTTAGAGCTGAAATCAATGCAATTGAAACAAGAAGAACAATACAAAGAATCAACGAAACTAAGAGTTGGTTCTTTGAGAAAGTTAACAAGATAGATAAGCCCTTAGAGAAACTAATAAAAAAACAGAGAGAGAGTGTCCAAATCAACAAAATCAGAAATGAAAAGGGGGACATAACAACACAACCCCAGGAAATCCAGAGAACTATCAGATCATACTTTGAAAATCTATATTCCACAAAAATGGAAAACCTAGAAGAAATGTGCAGTTTTCTGGACAGGTACCATCTACCAAAATTAAATGAAGATCAGATTAATTACCTAAACAGGCCTATAACCCTTAAGGAAATTGAAGCTGTCATTAAAAGCCTCCCCCAAAATAAAAGCACTGGTCCAGATGGTTTCAGTGCCGAACTCTACCAGACATTCAAAGAAGAATTACTACCATTACTCCTCAAACTATTTCACACAGTAGAAAGGGAAGGAATATTGCCAAATTCCTTTTATGAGGCCATAATTACCCTAATACTCAAGCCACTCAAAGACACAACAAAGAAGGAGAATTACAGACCAATTTACCTCATGAATATTGATGCAAAAATTCTCAACAAAATTTTGGCAAACCATATACAAGAATGTATAAAAAATATCATCCACCATGACCAAGTAAGCTTCATTCCAGAAATGCAGGGCTGGTTTAACATACGAAAAATTGTAAACGTTATCCATGATATAAACAAATTAAAGGAACACAACCACATGATCATATCCTTAGATGCTAAAAAACCCTTTGACAAAATCCAACACTCTTTTATGATTAAAGTCCTGAAGAGATCAGGAATACAGGGAGAAAATCTAAATACAATAAAGGTGATTTACAAGAAGCTGAGAGCCAGTATCAAACTTAATGGAGAAAAACTCAAATCAATCCCACTAAAATCAGGAACTAGACAAGGATTTCCTCTCTCCCCCTATCTATTCAATATAGTTCTCGAAGTTTTAGCTAAAGTAATAAGGGAACGAAAAGAGATTAAGGGGATACAAATTGGAAAAGAAGAAGTGAAGCTATCTCTATTTGCAGATGATATAATTGTATACATAAGTGACCCACAAAATTCTTTTAAGGAACTGTTACGGCTTATAAACACCTTCAGCAATGTAGCAGGATACAAGATAAATTCAAAGAAATCAGTAGCCCTTCTGTACACTAAAGATAGAAGAGCTGAAAAAGAAATAAGGGAAACATTACCCTTGAATATAGCAGCAAATAGTATTAAATACCTTGAAGTAACTATAACCAAAGAAGTAACAGACCTATTTGACAAAAATTTTAAATCTCCAAAGAAAGAAATTGAAGAGGATATCAGAAAATGGAAAGCTCTCCCATGTTCCTGGATCGGTAGGATCAACATAGTAAAAATGGCATTCTACAGATTCAATGTACTGCCCATCAAAATCCCAACACAATATTTTTTGGACCTTGAAAAAACAATACTCAATTTCATTTGGAATAACAGGAAAGCCAGGATTGTCAAAACAATTTTACCCAACAAAAGAACCTCGGGAGGTATACCATCCCTGACTTCAAGTTATATTATAGAGCTACAGTAATAAAAACAGCCTGGTACTGTCATAAAAACAGACTTGTGAATCAATAGAATAGAATTGAGGATCCAGACATTAACCCAAAAACCTATGAACACCTGATTTTTGACAAAGAGGCCCAAAATATTCAATGGAAAATGATAGTGTATTTAACAAATGGTGTTGGCATAGCCAGATGGAAAGGTGTAGAAAAATGCAAATAGATCCAAGCCTGTCATCCTGCACAAAACTCAAATCCAAGTGGATCAAAGACCTCAACATAACCCCAACCACTTTAAACTTGATAGAAAAGAAAGTGGGAAATACACTTCTATAAATTGGCACATGCGACCACTTCCTAAATATAACACCAGTGGCACAGACACTAAGACAAACAATCAATAAGTGGGATCTCCTGACGCTAAGAAGCTTCTATAAAGCCAAGACACTGTCAATAGGACAAAATGCCAGCCTACAGAATGGGAAAAGATTTTCACCAACCCTACAAGTTATAGAGGACTGATCTCTAAAATATATAGAGAACTAAAGAAACTAAAGCCTAAAGCCCTAATGGACCAAATTAAAAAATGGGGTTCACATGTAAAAAGGGAATTCTTAGCAGAAGAATTACGAATGGCTGAAAGGCACCTGAAAAAGTGCTCATCATTGTTAGCCATCAGAGAAATGCAAATCAAAACAACTTTGAGATACCACCTAACACCTGTTAGATTGGCTAAGATAAAAGACACAGAGGACAGCCTATGCTGGAGAGGATGGGGATCAAGGGAAATACTCCTCCATTGTTGGTGGCAGTGTAAGCTTGTTCAGCCACTTTGGAATGCAGTATGGTGGTTTCTCAGAAAATTGAGAATCAATCTCCCCAAGGACCCAGCAATACCACTTCTGGGTGTATACCCTAAAGATGCACTGTCACACTTCAAAGGCATTAGCTCAACTATGTTCATCGCAGCGTTATTTGGATCTCTTTCTGAAAGATCAGGTGTTCATAGGAGTGTGGGTTAATGCCAGGGACTTCAGTTCGATTCCATTCATCCACAAGTCTGTTTTCATCCTAATACCAGGCTTCTTTTATTACTGTAGCCCTATAGTATAACTTCAAGTTGGAGATACTGATGCCTCCTGAGGTTCTTTTGTTGATGAAAATGGTTTGGGGGATCCTGCCTTTCCTGTTATTCCAAATGAAGTTGAGTATTGTTCTTTCAAGGTCTGTAAAATATTGATAGGATTTTGATGGGAAATGCATTGAATCTGTAGATTGCTTTTGGTAGAATTGCCATTTTTACTTTTTTGATCCTCCCTATCCAGGAACATGTGAGATCTTTCCATTTTCTGATATCCTCCTCAATTTCTTCCTTCAGTGATTTAAATTTTTTCGTGAAATAAATATGTTATTCCTTTGATTTTAGTTACTCCAAGGTATTTAATGTGTTTTGCAGCTATTATGAAGGGTGATGTTTCCCTTATTTCTCTTTCATCCCTTTTATCTTTAGTATATGGGAGGGCTATTGATTTCTTTGAGTTAATCTTGTATCCTGCTACAATGCTAAAGGTGTTTATCAGTTGTATAAGTTTCCTGGTAGAATTTTGTGGGTCACTAATATATACAATGATGTCATCTGCAAATAGAGATAGTTTCACTTTTTCTTTTTCAATTTTTATCCTCTTAATCTCCTTGTGTTCTCCTATTTTTTTAGCTAAAACTTTGAGAACTATATTGAATAGATAAGGGAAGAGAGACAGCCTTGTCTAGTTCCTGATTTTAGTGGGATTGCTTTGAGTATTTCTTCATTTAGTTTGATGTTTCATTAGCTTCTTGTAAATCACCTTTATTATATTTATATATTTTCTCTGTATTTCTGATCTCTCCAGGGCTTTTATCATAAAGAAGTGTTGGATTTTGTGAAAGGCTTTTTGAGCATCTAAGGATATCATTATGTGTTGTTTTTTTATTTTTCATTTAGTTTCTGCCTTTTTTATTGCTTCTATTTCAATTTTTAGTTTCTGGAATTTTTCTTCCACTTTTTGGTTTTTCTTTTCTTGGTTTTTATTCAAGGATTTGTTCATCTCTTCCAATCTTTTGTTTGTGTTTTCTTCTATTGCTTTAAGAGAATTTGTTATATCCTCTTTTGAGGCTTCTATAATCTTCCCAAAGGTGTTTTTGCTGTTGTTTCCTTCAGTTTTCTCTTCATTGCTCTGTTCAGTTCTTGGTGTTGTGGAACCACCAGTTTCTTCTGGTGTTGCCTTGTTGGTCTTTATATTGTCATATGTATTTTTGCACTAGCATCTGCCCATGGCTTCAGTAGTTCACAGTTAGTCAGCTCCTAATCAGTTGTGGCTAGAGGGCTTGTGTGTGTCTTGTCTACTCTGAGGAAGTTGTCTGTTTGTTTTCTGACTTCTCTCTGGATAGGGGTCTGAGTTTCAAAGGCATCAGTCCTTCTCTCATGATGCACTTTGTCCTGGAGGCAGGGCCCAGATATGATAGGTCCCTTCTTTTAAGGATCACTGGAGGAGGCCCCTCACAACTAAAGCCTAGGGCCTGTGTGCCAACCAGAGTCTGAGATCAGACCTTGGGTGTAATCCCATCCCAGAAGAGGGATTCTCCGTATGAGCAGCCCAAGAGCCAAAATCTACTCATCTCTGACTCTTCTCTGGACAGGGAATGTGTCTTTCATTTGTTGGTTTTCCTTTTTGTTCATTTCTTCCAATTTTTTTGTTTGTATTTTCTTTTATTTCTTATGCGAATTTTTATATCCCTTTTTAAGGCTTCTATAATCTTCATGAAGGTGTTTTTGATTTTTTTTTCCCTCTTTCCTCTTTACTGCTCTGTTCATGTCTTGGTGTTTTAGAACCACCTGTTCCTTCTGGTCTTTCCTTGTTCTTTATATTGCTATGTATATTCTTGCACTGGTGTCTGCCCATTGTTTCAGCTGCTTACTCTTAGTCAGCTCCTGGTCAGTTGTGGCTGGAAGGGTTATGTGTCTCCTGTCTGCGTTCTCTAAAAATGGGTCTGTACAATCTCTAACTCTGTTTTAGACATGGGTGTGCTTTTTGACGTGTCCATCTGTCTATGATGACATAGCTTGCCCTGGAGTTGGGGACTGGCAGTGGGTGGTCCTTCCTGCTATTTGTCTGTAGGGATCACTGGAGCAGGCCCCTCCCAGCTGTAGCAGAGGGCCTAAGTGTTGTGTGAGAGCATAAGGTCAGAGCTATGGATGTGACCCCAGTCCAGAGAGGGATTTTTCTGGGTGGCTCAGGAGCAGGAATTTGCTCACCTCTGAGTCCACTCTGGACACAGGTCTTCATTTCCCAAAGGCGTCAATCTCTGAATATTTTTCTATATATAATGATGATGAACTGGATCATAGATATGCTAGGTTTTTCTTAGGATCTCCATATATACAATGTAATTACCCAGAAATATTTTGGAAACTGTGGTGACTTTTTACTTCACTGCTACCTACTGCTTATGGTTTATGCAGCAGTTAACTTGTTCTGTGATGGTTATAGGGGAAAATATTGTTCTATCTCAACCTCTCTATTTGTAAAAATAATGAGACTCAATACAAAAGGGTTATTACTAAAACATCTTTTGGGTAAAATTTTGTGTGTGTGTGTGTGTGTGTGTGTGTGTGTGTGTGTTTGTATTGATGCTAGAGATTAACATAAGTTATTTTCCTCTATCACTTTCTACTTTATTTACTGAGACCTGGTCTCTACTTAACCCAGAGCTGGCCTCCTTCATTAGTCTTAGCTTGCTCTGAAGAATCCCAGTCTTTGTTGACTGGGATAGCTACTGAAAAGCATCCATGCTTGCTTTCTTTTTCTTTTTGTTCCTGTTTTGTTTGTTTGTTTTTCCTGTGGGTTATGGACATCTGACCTCCAGTCATCATGCTTTTATTACAAGTGCTTTATCCATTGAGCCATTTCTCCAGCTATTAAAATTATTCTTTGATAAATATAACAATGGCAATGGAAGATCAGATTTTTCTTTTAAATTAAAAAAAGAATAGAAACAAACTCATTAGAATGATATTGTAAATAAAAATAAAGGTTACCATTCCCCAAGACATATTCCATAGAACTCAAGTCAGGATAGGTTCTTGGAGGGAGAGGTTTTTTGGTCAAACATGTATGTGCAACATTATTGATCATGTAGTTCCCATAAATAATCCCTATGCTTTTCTAATCACATCAATATGAAAATAAGAAATCATGTTAAATGATGTTAAAATATTCTAACATGAAAAAGGAAGGAATTTTATACAAGTTAGTCATAACAAACTCATCTATTCTTGCTTACAAATATAAATCATCAAATATGCTTATTTTCAAGCATCATATGTTTCCTTAAAAACATGTCATATATGTGATTATCTAGGAATATCAATAATAGTTGTGTCTGAGAAAATAGTGTTTAGAATTAATTTCTTCTCTGGCTTAGTGAGAGAAAATAATAGCTGATGGGAAAGTTACTTTAAAAGGCTTAAGACTAGAAAGAGACATACAAATAACTAACGTGAGTTTTCCACTGTTTATCTTTTAATCAATAGTATAAAATGATGATTGATATTTGGCAACTTTTCAGTACAGATCTGTACAGGTCTTGTCTGTTGTTCCTGGGATCATAGAAACAGAAAGAATGGGGACTGCAGTCTAATGCTGTGGACAATCTTACCTCAGTTTCAGTGTACTTTTATGCACAAATGAAGAGAAGAAATCAATGGTCTAACGAAGGTTGTTTGAGTTCATAAAAACATATAAATAAATTTCAGTATTTATTGAAAAGCATATTTAATATTAACATAGTAGTCTTCCCTCAGACCTTTCTCAGGACAGAACAAATTAAACACAATTGCTTGGCAGGTACTATAGATTATATCTGGGCATGCATGGAAAAAAGGCAGAAGACCATATCCAGATTTATAGTACACTGACCTGATTGGGTTAAATAGTTATGCTTTGACATTCAGTAACAATAAAAATATTTTATAAATTAAGTGTAAATGCTTGTCATATGAGGCACAAAGTTACATCTAAGAACAATACAAAAAAAAATTATGCACCTGAGGCAAAACGCCCTCTGCCCTTTTTTTCCTGGAGCTTCTCTCACATTTTTCCCCCAAATTCTTCACAATGCATCATTCTTTGATCATGTTCTGACAGATACCCCAGAAAAGAGTGGACCTATACAAAGTACAACTGACAGGTAATAAATACAGTGGTGGGATTTTTATGGTAGCTTTAGCTATGATTCTCCAAAATTATAATCAATTAAGATGTTTTTCAGTAGATGTATGGGTAAACTTTGACTTACCCAGCTAGTTCTAATGGATGATTATTTGGCATTAAAGAGAAAATAGTCATCAAAAATAAAACATTTCATGGGCTTGAAGAAGGGGCAGGGAGTTACACAAATACACACACACATACACACATAAACAAAAGGAACTAATCTAAAAACGATAGTATGATTTTACCACTGGGACATCTGGAGGGAACGCAAAATTGTAGATAGAGTAAAAATACAAATAGAGAACAACAGAGCCATTTATGTAAATGGCTCAGTGATCAAGAGTGCACAATTTCTTAGCAAACCTCTTGAGCTCAGTTCCCAGCACCCACATTATGTAGCCCACAACCATCTTATCTTCAACCCAAGGAACCTAACATACTCTTCTAGTTTCCCCATACACCTGCACTTATACGCAACCCCCACATATACACATAATTAAAAGGTGATACAAATAAAGCCTAATAAGAGACAAATAATTGTCAAGGTTGAAAAGAAGAGGGGAAGAAATCACACAAAATAGAGTATTTTTTTTTTTTTAGGGAAGAGAAATCATTCCATATAGTAGTATGGGTTTTGATACATATAATAACATTACAAAATCCAATGGAGGTAACAAACCAAGAAAAAGCATTGCTATAAATTCAGTATTACTATAAAATTCAGATAATGAGTCAATGTAAAAGAAAGAAGATATTGTGGAAAGTTGTGAAAGATTTACATGCATTATACTTTCCACCCAGGTTTGCTGTGAATCTAAGGTAGAAACCCCATTTAAAAGAGAATTTGCTCAGAAGAACATCATAGAAACAGATCTTCAAGCTGACAGACTGAATGAGGGCCCTGTTCTATAGAGATCTGACATTTAAATGTAAAAGCTCTAGGTGTAATTTTACTTAAGATTGTCAGTGTTGTTTTGAAATCTCTTCTAAAAAAATCTAGGTGTCACATCATTGCAGATGAAATTATCCTTAATTTATATGATAGTTTTCCATTTGAACACAAAAGTGTAAACTTAACAATACTCTTTGTTATTTATTTTGGCATTCATATTCATTATGAATGGGAAGGCTGATGTTTTTCTGAGGGCTGTGTACAAAGGGCAACAGTTTGAAGGAAGAAAAGTCCAAGATGAATAACAACCAGCAACCAACAAAAGAAATAAGGATAAATCGAAAGGAAATGATAGATTGTGAAGTCCAATGATAGATAATATATATAAATAATTTCTATGCTATACTTGAAAATTGATTACATTAGTATTCTTTTTGGATTTTCAATAGGCATAGGAAAAAGAATACCTTCCCTTTATTCAAAATATAAATAAGTTCTTAAATTCCTTGGAGGTAGGAAGCAAAAATATCAGCAGCCATTTGATTGATTGTGCCTTATATGTATTTCTTTAATAATTTCTTCAAACAATGTGATTGACAGACAAGTTTGGCACATTTTGAAAGCATGGGATGGACCAAGGGTATGAGGAATTAGTTTTGTAGATAAATTTAAATATTGCTTAAACAGTAAGCTTACAAAGTACTTTGATTTTTTTCAATAGTATCTTACACTGTTGATACTACAAAAAAAAAAAAAAAACAAGGAAAATCTCATTTTCACATGGAAGTTCATGGTTTAGATTAATTTGTTGCTAATTAGAGTATAATTACAATTGTAACCCTCACTAATAGAACTAAAAATCTATATGCTTCAGTTTACACCCTTTAGCTTGGCCCAAACAAAGAGAATAAATCACAATAATTGCCTGTGAATACTGGTGCATGCCTTTAATTCCAGTACTAAGTAGGCAAAGGCAGGTGGATTCCTCAGTTTTGAGGCTATACTGCTTTACAGAGAGTTTTCCAGATAGTTAGGGCTACATAGAGAAGCCCTATCTAGAAAAGCAAAGCAAAACATCAACACCCCACCCCACCCCAATCACAATAATAAGAAAAATGTCAGCCCTTTGAGTAAACATTCCACCTTATTTAACTGGGATTATTACTTTAGTTTTCATTTTGGGAACATTTAAAGTTAGAGGTGCCTCCTTCTCCTTTCTGGAAGGCTCCATGAAGCTATGGTGTGAAGTTTTTTTTTTGTTTGTTTGTTTGTTTTTAATTGAAGCCCTCCACCAATCAGACACTTGACAACTACTCATACAAAATCTTGCAAGCGCTTGCTCTAAACTAATGATTGCAAACTCTAGTTGAAGGCCAGCTTCCTTTTTGCTCCAGTTCACCGGGCTCATATATTTTAGCATAAATTTTTCAAGTGATGTGCGTGTATTTATTTATTTAGCTAGTTGGTTTATTTTGTTTTGTTGTCTCCCAGCCCACCCCATCTGCACCTTTCTTTGGAATATTTCAACAGTTTTTATACTAACAGCAAGGAAGATGCTCTAAGAGAAGAAAGCTGACAGGGTGGTGGTGCTACTGTCCATGGTCCTGAAGCTGCATTGTTTGAGAAAGATGTTTTCTAAAGCTTGCATCTGGCATCTTTTGTCCATTTTTTCCCTAGACGTTTTAAAGATGATAAAGCGGTGATGCGAAAGGAAAAAAAATATCATGGATGAGATGGGAAAGAAAGAGTATCACATATAGGTAACTTGGAGATAGGAAGACAGTTGAGTTTCACGTAATTTTCTAACTGCAAATTTGCAACTTAGAGGCCAAAGTTGATGAAAATATCGCTGACACAGCCAAGGGTGAAAGGGCAATAACACCCAGTGATTCAGGGCCATCTAAGCATGCCATGAACAAAAGATTCAATGGTAGCTGAAGAGGATTTCTGATGAAATAAATATCGACTGCATTCTGAGCTATTATAAACCTTCTCCTTCTCCCACTTTTTCCGATTTGATGTAGTACAAAGCCAAAGTTGTCATTCAGCACTGTGGTTGAACAAAGACAATTGTAACTTATGCTTCTCCCTGGATATCGCCGTGTGCACGTTTTTGTTTTTGTTTTGTTTTGTTTTGTTTTGTTTTGTTTTGTTTGTTTCTAAGCTAGTCTCACAGACACCATCACAGACCCCACTTATGGTCATGTTCCCAACTCGTGTAATCTCTAGAACAGATAGTGACCTTAAATATTTTGAATACTTCAACATGCCTAGAGTGCTGAACACAGACAACTGCAATGACTTCCACAGAAATTGTGTCCACAGAGATTTGTTAAATAGCCACTATCCTGTTTTCTCTAACAGTCCCATCCTCTTCCAGGTTCTCCCGAGTTTGGGGCTCCAGTTTCACCAGGGCCCTGGCCTCCACGTGGTCCAGTCTTTCATCACCGATGCAGATCATTCAGGAGCCCAGCCCCTCCTGGCCCAGCCACATCAAGCTCCTGGTCCCCGCCCAGAGGGTAACGCCATTGCCATGGAGACGGCACCTGCGCCCTCTGTGGCGCCTTTCTCCAGTCCCGCCCCTCCGGCGCTCCCGGGATGCGCGCTCGCGTGCTCATCCTTTGCCAGCCCTGGCGAGCCGCGGGCACGCGCATGGGAGCGAGAAAGCGGCTACGCGTGCGCACTGGGCACCTCCCCTAGCGGCGATCCCGGCTGCTGCCGCTTGCTAGGGCAGGACGCGGGGCGGGCGGGGGGAGGGGGGAGCGGCTTTGCTGGCAGCAGAGAGTGAGGCGGAGACCCGGGCGGAGCAGGCGGCACCGCACCTCGGCCAGAAGCAGCTGCTGCAGCTGCCCTAGTCCCCACCGTTGCCTCTCCAGCCGCTTCTGTCATTCCACGCCAGCTGCTGCAGACAGAGGACGAAGAGGAGGAGGCGAGAAACTCCCACCGACCAACAGAGGTGAGTCCGGGGCAGAGCATCCTCCATCCTTGCCTGCCTCCCTCCCTCCCTCCCTGCCTCCCTCCCATCCTTTTAGTCCTCCCCTCCCTCCAGCTCCCAGCCCTCCCGCCTTCATCCTTCCCAACATCCCTCTCTCCTCTCTGCTCCTTTCTCCCTTCCAGCCTTTCTTTCATCTCTTTCTTCTCTCACACAGCCCTACTTCCTTCCCACCCTTTCTTTCTTCTCTGTTTTTCTTTCAGCCACTCACGCTACAGCTCATCTTTGCATGCCTTTTATCTATCTTCTCTTCATCTCTTTTTTCCCTTCCTTAACCTCATACCCTTCCCAGTGGGTGGGATGGTAGGGAGCAGCCTTGCTTGCTACAACTGTCCGGATTCAGGGGCTTCTTGAAAATCGGTCTCACGTATCAAGAGAGGAACACTTGCACAGAGAATTCCCTGCAGTTCTTTACATTGTCAGGATTAAGGGTCAAGTTGGATAGAGTACTGGGAACTGGAAGGAATAGAGTCCAGCAACAATCTATGGATATTTGCTCTGAAGAGTGGGGGTGGGGAGGTTGTCACTTAGATATGTTTCCAACCGTCCCCCACTCCCCTCTTGAGCAGTTTCTTCTTTTCTTTTTTCCTCCTGGGAATTACATATTCCCAGTGTGTATCACACTAATTTAAAACCCTGCTTTCTCTGCTTTGATTGTCGTTTCCATGAGAAACCGCAAGGAAAGAGAAGCCTGGAAGGGAACAAGAGAGAAAGAGGGGAGGGGAGGGGAAGGGTGGCCACAGTGGAAGCCTGTATCCCTTCCCCTAGGCCTTTCTCCATTGACATTTTCAAGCCACCCGCCTACTAGTCCGCTTGGACTTGAACCTGTGTGTCCTTGGCTCTGTCACTACCTACTACACAGGCAGAAACTCTGTCAACTTTAATTCCAGTGCATTGCACATTCTGTTTTGCTCGGTATGCAAAACACGCGGGGAACTTGGTTTGAGGAAATTGGAAGATAGACTTGTTCATCCCTGGTTAACTTCAGGGGACTGAGAATGGCTAGCCAACTATTGGATAAGGAGGCTGTACTCTGCTGTCTTGTAAACATATCATTTTGATAGTGTTAGTTGTGTGATAGGATTCAGCAAAGACACCCTCAGTCCTTCTCAGCCACCTTACAGACATACTGCTATTTGAAGAAAAATGTTCTGAGTTAACTGTGCCCACTCCTAGATTTACACTTATTGAAAAGTTGAATAGCCTCTGGGGATTATTGTTAAGAATTTAAATTTTAAAGTCATTTTTTTTTATCAGTTACTTTCACTGAAACCTGTATTTGACATTGTTTTCTTTAGCTTCACCCCAGACTATTTTATATTTTAGCCTGCATCAAGAATAGCATGGCAGTTCTCCTGCTTGCAAATGATGTTTCTAAATGGTTTACTTAGTATTTATTTAGGTGGTAGAGCAGCAATGCTGATTCAATATATCATCTCAGTGAGTCTAATTGTGTGCATAAAAATAAACTAAAGCATTAAAGACCTATATTTTGTTCTGTTGAAACTGTCTCAACACTTCTTCCAACCTTAACTTTAAGAAAGCTAAATTTTTTGTGTATAAATAGGTATGTGCAGAGGGCCCAAAACAGTAGTTACTGAAGTTGCCAGTCAATAACTACAGTATGGAATAAATTTCAGATTTATTCCTTTTACTTATGTTCTGATGACATTCCAGCAGTGTAATAGGCACTTTTGAATTTTATGTGTATGTACAGTAGGAGTTAACATGAAGAGAATTACCTTCTTAAGTGACAGAGTGCAGATCTGACTAACAGCTGATACCGACAGCCATGTGGATTAGTGTTTGGGAAGTATATGATATTAAGATGAAAGAGAGGTTTCCCCCTTTACTTTCCTCTGGAGGAATGCAGCTCCTTTCATGGCTTGGCAGGTTTATCATCCATGTGGCAGAAGCTTGGTTGAAGTACCTTTTACTAATGGCTCAAGATAGAATTGGGGGCAACTGTGTATTTGTTTAAATGGTTATGTTAGTTGACAGTAAATTTGCACACAGGTGTGTTTTTGTGATTGCTATTTCTGTTCTTGTTCTAAGTTTCAGCCAATGAAAGGCTTTTATAGCAATCTTATAGGGATAATAAGTTTGTTTTGTTCTAACTTACTTTCAAATACCATTTTTTTTTCCTGCCAGTCTATTATACTTGCTTTGTGGAGTTCTGAGTGTGGGAGGAGAAGTTCCTCATCAGCCTGCTTTTTCTATTTTGCAGCCTTTCTGCTCAGAATGATGAGGGAGTATCTCAGATAGGAATACAGTGCTCACTATGGATAAAAAGGCACATTTTATCTGACTCTTGTTTATAAATATTTATCAATATTGTGAGAGCAGAGTGAAGTTATTAAAGAAATAGAAAATGAAATATTTTGCTTATGACAATATCTTAGGAGAGTAGATGGGTGAAATGAATAAAATATGAAGTAGAAAAGGAATGAATGCATAAAAAGGCAACTTGATGGAGCTGGGGTATAGCTTAGTGATAGTTTGCTTGCATAACATGATCTAGGCCCTGGGCTTATTCCACAGCACCCACAAAACAGAACACAAACAACAAAAAGCAGCTAGCCATCCTAACTAACAAACATATTTGCATATACACACTGAGTTCTCAAGAACTTAATTTTTCAGAAGGGTCTGTCTTTAATTGCATGGGCCTTTAAAAACCAAATAAACACTTTGTATAACATACTATGGAACCCCACAGGAGATATTATGCATGTATTCTTGAAGCCTTCCTCTTTTAAGCTCTTAACACACAAGCAAGCTAATGCTGTGTAGCATGAGCTATGGAAAGAAGTGTAAAGAAGAAAAGGACACTATCTTTGGCCTCAGCTCATAGGTTAGTTGAAGATAAAAGGTATTTGCATTAGATTTAGTTTCACAGCTGCAATGAACTAGATCCTTGGAGGAAGTTTCCAAGATGAGTTCGGCTCCTCTTACTACTTTTACTGTGTTCTTAGCTGCAATTTAAGAAATCTTTTTGTTTTAAATCAATGGTATGAGGTTATGATTTGTGGAGTTTGCTTTGAGGTTAAATGTGTCTAGTACAAAACTTGGAGCAATGTATGTTTTGAATTAGCATTATTTTAACTAGGTGGACAGGTTAAAAAACATTCCAAAATAGTATTTAAGGTTATGCACCTCAAGGATAGAAGAGAGATATGACAGCAGTTATGAAGTGGACAGATGTTTGTGTGACCAAGAAATATGTTTTTTTTAGTAGGGGAACTCAAGCTAGTGTGGAAATCCTAGATAAGAAGTATAATATGGGTACCACAGTTGGAGTCAAAGCATAAATGAAAGAGGAAGTCTGGTATGATAGGAGGCATATCAACAAGACTATTTATTTCCTGGACTCTTGGTTAAACTATCGAATACTGTAAAAGGTCTTAAACATATCAACATAGTGAATATTCTGCTACCTCAGACAAGTCAATTGATTATACCTTTGTATACACTTTCTCACTGTAGATTCAGTTACCAGCAAGCTGGTTTTAATTTTATTTTTATGTCATCACATCTAGAACTCCATTCTACCATAACATACAACCCAAAGTCTGTGCCACAGTTCTATTCATATTTGTTTCTTGGATTTTCCTTAAACTTTAAGGCAGAGGAGACTCTTGACTTTTCCTAAACAATAATGGTTAAGACTGTTCTCACACCGCCCCTTGCTTTTCCATTTGCCACCAGTGTTCCAGGACTGTATCTCTGAGAGGATGTTTCATTTTAACATGTATAAAATGAGAACTTTTTGAAGTAATTATATTTCTTGGAGCTTCATATTATACTCATGATATCATCTAATTACAAATTTATTTTACGGGGATACAGAATATTAATTATTTCAAATGGGAATATGTTTTTTGGTGTTTTATTGGTAAATTAACATGTGATGACAGTAAGAAGATCTGTCTGGAACTTGTCCTGAGCATGGTAAAAATGTGGAGGGGAAAATGTTCCTAGACAATATCTGCTGATCAACCTTCAATTTTAGTTGAGGTTCATAGACTATTTTATGGAATTTTCTACCTAACAGTGGAAGTATTAGGAACTAAATTATTTCATCGGACAATACATTTCCAGCAAGTGCTCTCTGCAAACAAGTTTTAAGTAGCAATGTTTTTTAATGTTTATGTCTATCTGTTTTTAATGAGTGCATACAACTTCATTGCATTTTCCTTAGTAGTAATAAGTTTTTCTTATATTTATTTCCATAGATCTAATAATATATAAAGTTGACCTTAGCTTAAGTTATATTATTTATAAGCAAGTATATATTTCCAAAAATGTATAGAACATATAAACTGGAATCTTAAAATGATTTTATGCTTATTATTTTATACTTTCACACATATGTCACATATACTGGCTATTATCACCTTCACCTCCTTATTACACCTCATCCCCCTTTCTCCCCATAAATATTTTTCCAATATACTTCCTGTTTGCTTTGTTTGTGACTCATTGACATTAAACAGAACTTTTTATGAAACAATGGGTCTATAAGGATTCTTTGAATCTATTGGGCTCAGCAGGTAGGCACACCCTCTTTTTTTCTTTCTTGACTGGTAGTTGATGAGGCAGGTCTTGTGTGGTGAAGTGCAGGCAACTACATTTGTAAATAAATGCTGATAATGGTATATATAGTATGCAAAATGGTATTTCACAGCCCTTCCTGTCCTTCAGCTTTCATGCACTATTGGCTCTTGCTTCCATAGTGTTCTGAGGTTCATTCTTTGTATTCAGATTTTTTAAAATAATCCGCAGATCTAAATACAGTATTTAAGGTGAGCCATTTCTACTTGCATTTACAGTAAAGTAAGAGATGATTTTGAAAAAGAAGTATGTTGAGCCTTTTCAGTTTCCTCGTATGGCTTTTCACCTTTAACATGAATTGGAACACAAGCATAAATATATATCTTACACCTCTTTAAAATGATTGCTTAGGGCCTATTATAACAACAGAAAATGATGGTCCCATTCTATAATTCTTAATGTTGCAGGCCTTTACTATGAAAAAGAATAGTATTACTTCTTTTTATTTGAAGGCTTGATCCATAAGTACAGCTCTTATGTCTTTCTTTTCATGTGTAATTACAGTAGGAATTTCCATGTGTGAAACATAATTGCTTTTTCTATCAGAGATAGTTAACAAATACGAATGTTGAGTAAAGCTGACACAAATGGGCTAATTTTGTCTATTAATCTATAAAATCTGTAACTGCCTGTTCAGTTAGGTTTTTCTTATATTTTTTCCTTCACAATAACACAATACATGTTGAACAGACGTTGTAGGAGTTCTGAGATAATAGGTACATGGTACCATGGTGATGGGGTGCAACTTAGGTGTGCATACTTGTGTAGCAAGCACTTTATCTTCTTGGCTTACACACACACACACACACACACACACACACACACACACACACATACACATCACAGGTATGTGAATATATATATAGGATTCAATAAATAGTTTTTTGAACACTAAACCATGAATGAGAAATGAATGTAAACTCACACTTATCATATCTGTGGTAGCCAAAGGATAATTTGCTAGTGTCATTTCTCTGCTTGTATCATGTGCATTCCAGAGTTTGGAATCGACAAACCTTTTCAAGTAAATTTCTTTCTCTTCTTGGAAAGACTGCATAGGCTAGTTTTATCAGAAAACTTTTGATTACAATTTTATGAATGCAAGTGCACATGCCTGTAGGCATGTGCCCATGAACACATAAACACACATACACACTCACACATACAGAGTCTTTGTAGTATTGAGACATCTTTCTTGCTTTTGAGATATATTTTATGCTACAACTGAGACACCAATTTTTTTTAAACAAATAGTGTGTTGACCTGAATGTGTAGTACCTAGCATTATTGCACTCAACATATGGAATATTTCTTTCTTCATGTGGTCCTCCCAGGGGCCTACTCAGCTTTTGTCTCGTTTTACAAAATTTACTATTCTAGAAATTGATGTAGATTGAACTACAGAATCTAAACTCATTGAGTACATTGTCTGAGATTTGTTTATTATTTTGGATAGATGTACTTTTTATTTATTAGTATTTCTATGTATTTTACATCCTGATAGCAGTTTCTCTTTCTTCCTCTTTTTCCATTAACCCTCCCCTTACTTCAACCTCTGTACCCTCCATTCGCCACTTTTCTGTTCTGTTTAAAAAGGGGCAGGCCTCCCATGGGAGCTAAGAAAGCACAGCGTATTATATTGAGGTAGGATTGACATCCTTTCTTTGTTTTAAGACTGGGCAAGATAATCCAGTATGGAAAATAAATTCCCAAAACGCCAGCTCAAGCATTAGGGACATACCTTTATTCCACTGCTAGGGGGTAGGTGCATTTCTAAAAGGAAATTTAGAGAAATTTTTGTGTGTGTACATGATTTCTGAGTGAGGCAAATATTTCCTAAGAGTAAAGAACACTAATTGTGAAATTTGAAGCTATGTTAAGATTTAATAAAATTAAATGGCAGCATTTTGTTCATCAAGATACACAGCCTATGCTATATCTGTGTATTTTTCTTTTGTGTTTATGACAAGGGGATGTATGAAGATGACAGATAGAAATCTGGCTTCTCAATAAGAAGACAAAGATCTGATGGAAAAAGTTAATAAACTATCTGAAGATGTGTTTCGCACAAGAAGACTTACAAATGAAAACATGTACACAGAATGGCACTTAGGCCTTTTGTATATGTGGGTATATGTGTGGTGTGTATTCACATGTATGTTCACACATTGTGTAGTGATCAGAAGGTGATGTTGGGTATATTCTTAGATCCTGCTTGGCTTTCTTTATTGAGACAGTCTCTTGCTTTGCTTAAAACTCACCTACCAGGGATAATCTACCTAACCATATTGCCCAGAAACATTCCCTGTTGCTTATTCTGGATTGCTGAGATTACAGGTGGTCTTCACACCTGCCCAGCAGGTGTTATACGGGTGTTAGGGACAAGAACTCAGTCTCAGAGATGTGCAACAACTGCTTTAGCGACCAAGCCAAGTGGCAGCTCAGGCATTTAATTCCTTTACTCAATCAAATGATGAAATTAACACACACACACACACACACACATACACAAACACACACACACCAGTGAAGCTAGGGAGTGGCACAGTAATTAAGAACACTTGCTGCTCTTAAAGAAGACCTAACTGCCTCTAACCCCAGCTCTAGGGGATCCTGAAACTTCTGTCCCCCACTGGTACATATATACATACACATATACATATATTTTAAATAAAATAAAATCTTAAAACAACAGTGTAACACTCCAACATTAATTATGAAGTTCCTAAATTATAAAAATTAACATCGGATTTAGAGTAGAATGTGAAAGAAGTGTATATAATACTTATATGTGACTGATAAAGGTGTAATACTCTGGGAAACAGTCTGAAACTTCTCCTATTTTTAAATGTGCTTTTATTATATAATTAGGAGATTTTCTTTAAAAAAACATATAGAAGCTTTTATATCAAAACTTGTGACAGTTTTACTCACAGTACCTTTAAACTAAAACAACTTCAGACTCTGTCAAATTTCTCTTTAAGATTATTTCTTTGAATAAAAGTTTGTAAAGCTGATGGTGGTGGTGGTGTGTGTATGGTGGTGGTATGAGTATGAGTTCATAAATACACAGTGAAAACCAGTTGTGTATACCTTGACTGTGGAGGGAAAGAAAGGCATTGAAGGAATTGTGAAAGTGTTCAGATGTTAGTGAGATGGGTCTTAGGTATAGAGCTGCTGTGCTCAGTACTTACTCAGTGACCTGATGTTCTGGTATCACTGAGCATTGACGTCATGTGTCAGCCAATACTAAGACAGCTGCTCCAGATTCTAGCTGACTGTAGGTAGTAGCCTCTACACAAGGGACCTTTTGCCAGATACCACCATGCAGTCTGCTCTCTTATCTGGCTGTTCTGCACTGGGCAGATTCAATGGAAGGACTGATGAACAGAAGAAAATGAGTGATTAGTAAGCCTCCTTGTTTGTTAAGTGCATGCGCAGGGTGCTTTGACATTCTCAGTCCTTTGGAAAGAGCTTGAAACAGAAGGCCCTGCATGCTTCAGGACAGCTTATTATTTTGGGCATGTGGTCAAAACAGGTATCATAGGGGACTCTAGCACAAGAGAAACGAGAAACGGATTTGAATTATAGTCTAAAGCCTGAGCTTGAATGGAAGAGCATTTAGATACAAGGGAACAGTTGAAAATATGCAAGTGCACAAATGTTGTCAAGTAGAATGAAGTGAGCAGGACCCATGGCATTGGGACAGGATGCAAAATTGAGTGTTGGCAATAGTCTGCCATCCAGACAAGCAAGCTTGATTGCAGTTTGCCCATCTGTGAAATCAGGACCTCAGGCAAGAAGGTTTACATGTTTTGTTTGTTCAGGGTGAAGCCCAAACAGTAATTATTCTTGAACTGTTTTCTAAGGTGTTTTTCATGGATAGAAAGTGTAGATTTCCATGAGAAGGGGGAGGTAACCTTCTTTTTGATAACATTTTCCTGTTACAGTCCCTTCCCAAATAATTGTTGGTTGTAATTTATCTCTGAACCAGTTCCATCTTTGAATAAATCCTCCAGGTTTTAGTTCAAGTAACTCAATCAGTCGTCAAATATTTTCATACAAGGCATGAAAACCATTGTGTGGGTGTGTGAACAATATTAGCTCAGAATCCATATAAAAATAAGACATGATATTTGATCTCATAAATTGACAGTCTACACACAGATATAAAATAGTCACTTGAAGATGAGGAGATGGGGAGAAGAGAGAGTTACTGGGAGGGGCAGGAGGGGGAAGGGAGTTTAAACAAGGGAATACATGGATAAAAAAATGAGACTTTATTCAAAAATTAAAAAAAAATGGCTCAGAAATCCAGGCTGCAATTGAGAAAAAAGAACCAAATGACCCTCAGTTCTTTCAATAATGAAAATAAGAGAATAGAGAGAAGATGATCTTACATTAGATACATTGTCTTCATTCCAGCCTTGGTCTGAGGACTTGGATTTAGCTGTTCCTATAGGATGATGAGTTCAGAGAGTAACAATGGGGAGATGGAAAAATAATGTCTAGGAGACCTAAGACTATGACACTGGTACATGCTTAAAAATCAGCTGAAATGGAGGGCCAGGAAGGAGACAAGCTGGGAATTGAGAAATGTTGACACATTGTGAACATGGAGGTATCTGAAGAATGAAACAAGAGACACATTGTTTCAAAATAACAGATTTTTGTCTTTGGTACTGACACAGTAACACTACCTACTGTCCAGAAAATAACAAGGAAACTGTCCAGAAAATAACAAGGAAAATTCGTGGAAAAGACAAAACAAAACAAAACAAAACAACCCACCCAGGGAATATTTGATAAATTTTTAGCCCACTTTCTCATTAGTATATTCTAGTTTAACTTACAGTGAAATCATTTTAAAGCACTACTTACATTGTATCATTTTGTATTTTATTTTAAAACTAACTGTATTTAAGCATTTCAGGAATAATAAAAATTCTTCTATATGTTTTTGAGATAACATCATGTCTATTGGAAATTATAGGGTTTTTTAAATATATACAGTTAAAAATACCTGGTATGCTTTGCTTTCTGGCATGGTGTATATCATGGCAAAAAATTAACTTTTGGAACACACACCAGACATGCCTGAAAATATAGCAAATGCCTACTGTTGAACATGGTTATTAGTATGTGGTGATGCCCTTTATCTCAGTGTCACTTATGGTACATTTGCATACATAAACTCAACACACAGGCATAAAACAAATAAATCCCTTTTTTTTTTTTATTTCTTAGAAACTGTGTTTCCAGTAAGTAAATAAGCAGTATGAATGGGCGTTTTTGTAAATGGGGAGATCATAAGTGTGGGAATGAATCTGAGAGGACTGATAACTGAGTTTGATGGGGTGCATAATGTAAAATCACCAAATAATATATATATGTATATATATATATATAATGGTAGAATGTTCAAAGTATAGAATGTACTAGAAGCTACACTCTGTTAAATACATTATTGTAGAATGTGCTAGAAGTTATGCACTATTAATACATTATTTGAATTAGGTGTGTTCTTTTCAATGTGATGGTAATGTTTATACACTCTTCAATGCTATAATAAAGTAAATAAACAGTTGGTTAAAAAGAAAAGAAAAGGAAAAAAAATGAGTTTCTCTGTGTAACAGCCCTAGCTGTCCTGTAACTAGATATTTTTTAAGAGGAAAATGTATCACCATAATGTATCTGATGGTCTTCATCTTTAGGCTCGCACTGGTTAGCATTTGCTGTACTGGGTGGGTCTTCTGTGGGTTCTTGAGTTTTTGTGCTTCCATAGACATTCTGTTTTGCTCTTTTGCTATTTCAAGCTGTAAGAAACATCTTTCTGCGAGTTCACTTTCCACAGAGACCAGCCGCTTATGTTTTCATGCTGCTAACTACAACTGGTAGATCAGAAAGCATGTGCATTTTCTACTTTGATAGTTAGTGCTATGTTTCTTTCAAAACAGAATATAGATTCTGTTTTACCTACAAGTATAAAGATGTCTGATTTCACACCTCTGTGCAACTACAAAAGAATTTTGCATGTGCAAAAGTTTACCAGTAAGCACATGGAAGGAATAGATGTCTTACATATGATTTTTTTTCTCTTGCAATTTCTAGAGAGTCTAGTTATTTTCTGTGTAATGACCTGATAGTTGTATCTGCTAGAAGTAGTGTCTGTTTTTAGGTTGAGCCATTTACATGATTTCCTATTGTATGGTTAAAAAGTTTTGCTAGCATTCTTGATCTTGAGTTCATAATCTTTATAGTATTGAGTGTTTTGTGAGATTCAAATACTTTTCTTTCTCCAAAGCATCATATTTACTTTTACACTTTAAAAAGATGATTATGGTGGTCCTACAGTTATTAATTTTCAGGACCAATATCCTTAGTGTTTTTTACCTTCATTGTAATTTTGAATGAGAAGTGATTATATCTTTTTGTCAGAGTCCCATTAGTTTTCTGTTTGTTTGATTGATTGATTCTTATATCTTTCAGGATCATAAATAGATTTCTCACAGGAAATTGTTATCTTCAGGATCTCTCACAGAAGGAGATTTTTATCATTTTGTGTTATTTATTTCCATTCTATATTTAAATTGTTCCATTTTAACTGTGGGGAAATGGAGGCTTTACTTTGTTATTTCTACGGATTCTTCGCTGGTAAAGAGATCATGCTTTTTGTTCTTTATGCTTGGTTCAGCACTTAGTCACATTGTTGAAATACTTTTATGTTTCAAAACATTTGTCTTTCTCCCTTTTTTTAATTTATGTCACATTTTTTAATATGTTAAGGGAAGAAATTATCCATGGATTTAATGTTCAATGTAGAGAACACTTGCCTATTGTGCAAGAGGCTGTGGGTTCAACTCTAGTACTGTAAACATACTAATACTTATAGTAATAATAAAATGAGATAATAGGACGTGAATCAAGTATGTTTTTCAAATGAAAAATAAACACTCATATCCATATTATTTCTTCTAATACTTAAATTTTAATATTTTTTTCTAGCATGGGTTTAATGTAAATTAATTGCTCATATCTGAAATAATGATCCAAGCAGGTAACTTTAAAAGAAATTCTATATCTGTTGGGCCCACAGTACCTCAGATTGCTAATATCCATTTCTTTCTATTTATGAACTCCTTCTTGAATGAGCTATATTGTATAAATAGAATCCATATACTCTCTTGTGTATACTGAGTTAACAATTTTTTCAACCTCTCTGAATATTTTATGGAGATTGTTTTTTATGTAGCTGCCAGAAGTCTGAAAGCACCTTTCTAAATTGCCATTCAGTTGACTGAACAAAAATGTGCTTGATTTTGAAAATGTTTAATATATGAAATTTAAAAAAATTATGACATCTATATTCTTTGGGTATTTGGTGTCTTATTTAAATTTTTGTATACTTAAGCTGCTGAGCAAGACAGCTCTTCCATTGCATCTAGCACTGTTTTTTAGTAATATGCAAGTACTAATTCAGTAGTCAGCTGACCCATAGGAGACTGTCATGGTCTCAAGTTCCAGGCCAGAATTTACCTTTTAAAAAATATTTAATTAGTTTTTGTCTAAACATTTTTCAAGCATGGGAAGAAGGTTAACTTTAGTTTTTCAACCATGAAAGTTTTAAGTTTATTTTAATTATATGTGTATGTGTGTGTGTTATGTATGGGTATGTGGATGTGAGTCAGGAAACCATAGAGACTAGAAAAGGATATTGGATCTCTGGAGCTTAAGTTTATTGACAGTTGTGAAGCATTTAATGAATGCTAGAAACCAAGTGTGAGTCCTCTGCAATAGAGGTGGGTGCTCTTAACACCAAAGCCATCTCTCCAGCCCCAAGATGATTATATTAAACAAAAACTTTCTCTGATTATGAAAGTTGAGAAAAGGAACTCATTGCAGCAATTTAGTTATTCATCTGATTTATATTTTATGCATGTTACTAATGCTTTATTTTTTTTATTCACCCCTTTTTTTCTCTGTAGTAGTAAAACTTGAGGCTCTAACACTAAACTACATTTCCAGGATATATTTCTGCTACCTATGTCAGTGACACAAACTGAAGTCATCTGAGTGGAGGGATTGAAAAACACCTCCATAAAACTGAGCTGCAGGCAGAACTCTAGGGAAAGTTTTAAATTAGTAGGAGGGTCCAGCCAATGGTGAGTGGTGCCAGCCCTGAGCTCCTGGTCCTGACTTCTATAAGAAAGCAGGCTGAGCAAGCCATGAGGAGCAAGCCAGTAGGCAGCACTCCTCAATGACCTTTGCATCAGCTCCTGCCTCCAACCACCTGCCCTGCCTGTGTTCTTTCCCTAAATGCTTTTTATGATGATCAGGTATATGGAAGGATAACCAAATAAACCCTTTCCTTACCAAGCTGCTTTTGATCACAGTGTTTTTATCACAATCATAGAAACTATATTTGAGACAGTATTTATTATTAGTGGCACTTAATTACTGTTAAGACCCTGTGAGTCACATATTGTAATTTGACCTCATTTTAGCCTAAAAATAAACATTTTTTCTTTGTAGAATATTAAATGTGAATGTGAAATCAGTAGCAAATGTCAAGGTACAGTTCATAAAACCACGAAATGTCTTTATAGATGTTGTATTCCTAAAGTTTTAAAAAATGCTAACTTTAATACTGTAAATAACTATAGCAGTAAGGGAGGTTTAAATAATACTAACATTATAATTATGAATAAATTTTCATGCTATGACAATTTTTGATTATGATTGTTTGAATAATTTGATGTGAAGCTCTTTATATAATGGAACTTTCTTGATGTCTGGGTGACATTGTACAGATGTTTTTTTTCTGCTGTTGATTAGCTGGTACCTTAAATACAAGTCTGTTACTTTTTACTGTAGCTCTTTATAGATTGTGAATTATTATCAATTACAAAAGGTTAGCATGTGGAATGCTTATTCATTTTGAATGTGTGACAAAAATGCTTTGTATCAAAATTATAAGCATATATAATTATTAAGCACTTTATTAGGTAGAAGGCTACCAAAGTAGATTTTATTTTTTGTAACTTACTATTTCCCAAAGAAAGTAAAATATTTAATAATATAAAGCTACAGAAGTCTTTTCATGTTGCGTGCTATAAAACATTATTGAAAGAAATTAACAAAAACTTAAATAAAGGGATATATGTAACTGTTCACAGACAAAGAATAAAAAGACTTGAGAAGACAAATTTATCAAGAGTCAATGCTATTGCTTTCTAGTTACTAGCTTAAACATTGTTAAGTTATCCCTAAAATTAATTTGTTATATGAATATAGGTCAAACAAGTTTTAAAAAAGAACAAAATTGTAAGATGCATTTATACCAGTTTCCAAGCTGACTACAAAACTGTTGTGATTGTGACTATATGTCTGTGGAGTAAGAATAGACATAGAGAACTTCACAGTAAAAGTGAACCCATCTATTGGTAGTCAGTTGTTTCAACATGAGTAGCATGTTAATTAAATGGTCAAGAGGAGAGTCTTTGGGGGTTGGCCAACATGGCCCATCAAATAAAGGCCTTTGTGATTCCAATGATTGGAGTTAAATCCCAAATTCATGTAATGAGAGAACAAATTTCAATAAGTTATCATCTGACCTCCATATGTGTGTTATGACACATTCATATTCACACACTATGTAAATACATGTAAAGAAAATAAAGCATAACTGAAATAAATGGAGCATTGGAGGACCACATGAAAAGGAATAAATTTGGACCATTCACTTCACCTCACATATACAATTACCTGAACACATCTCATTATTAATGTGAAAGCTATATCTAAAACACTTCAGAGAAAGCATAGATTTCAATCTTGAGATAGACAGCACATTGTTAGCTCTAATGCCCAAGCTAAACAAACAAAGAACACTGAGAATATACTACTAAATTTGGACATCATAACAGGTTAAAATGCTTAGTGCATCAAAGCCATCATTAAGAAAACTGAAAGACAGCCTATAAACTGAACAAAGTATGTGCAAACCATACATATATAAATAGTTCCTTCAATATATAAAGGAATGTTATAATAATAAAATACCTGAACAAAAATAAGAACATCGTTGTAATATAAATTGTAATGGGATGAAGGGGATTGTTCCTCCCTCAACTTGGTATCCCAGACTTTGTTGACTCCCATGGGAGGCCTTACCCTCGCTGAAGAGTGGAAGATGGGAGTGAGTGAGAGGAAGCTGGGGGAGGGGTGAGTTGGAGGAAAGGGAAACTGGTTGGTATGTAAAATAAAAAAAAACCCCTCAAAACTTCAAATACAAAACTTTAAAGGGAAAAGGCAAAAAGAGATGCAAATATTAATAACCCTAGGGTGACTACCTATGATTTTATACAACGAAGAATAAAATGCCTGTAAGCAACCCAAGACAGCTTCCAAGCAAAAACATGAGCTGTAGAGGAACTGTGGTCAAATTTGACATGGTGTAGCCACATTGGAGAACAGCTTTTCAGTTTTCCCAAATTATAAATTCAGAGTATTTATGATCTAAGATTCCTACTCATTATACTACCGATACTCAGTACACTTTTAAGAGAAGTAAAAATGAATGTCCACAGGAACCCTGTGCTTTCATGTTACAGCAATATCATCTACCATAGCAGAGAAGTGGAAAGAGCTTTTGCCTGCAAATTTGAAAGTAAATGGCTAAAATATGGTACATATGCTCAATGACATAATATTCAGCCATGAATATAAATATTCACTGATAGGTAATGTTAGTTCCGCACGTAAAAGCAAGCACACACTAACAGGGCCACACATGGTGTTTACTTAAGAGTCTTAGGTGGGTAAAGAAACAGAAGAGCGAGAAAGAAGTCAGGGGACAGAGAAGAAAAAAGACCAGAGCACATGTTTGCAGTCGCTTTTAAGGGAACGGGCGTGCACAGGTATGCATCATGGGTCCAGGGAGGTGCTTCTGGGTTTACGCAGCCACGCCCAGGGGCGTGCCCCAGTACAAGCCAGAGTTGAGCCAGCTATGTGGAATGCCAGGAATCCTTACAGGTAATGTAGTATGAATTTCTGGCTTGGTCTTTCTGTACCTAGACCAGAGGTTTGACTGGCAATCTCAATCTGGCAGTTCAGCAGTCCCACAGAAACACACAGACATTTACATTAATTTTATGCTGATTGACCTAGGAGGGCCCATGCAGATGCATTGCTAACTCTTAATTCTTTTTTTTTTTTTTTTTTAAATAGCTGAATGTTTATTACAACATTCACAGTAAACCCTGGATAATAAAACGTAGCTCATAATAAATTTTACAGTCAACTCAACTGATTATTTTAGAGTCATACACATATTGGCAAGACAATCCATTTTAAAAATTCCATGCACAAGGCTCAATCAACTCTTCAGGCCTGTTTATGCAGAATTCTGTTCAGCCATGATCAAGATTCTCCTGAATCACTGCAAACTTTTACCCAGCTTCTAATTCCATCCACATTTAAAATCCAACAGGTTTAAAGACTAAATACTTCCATTTATTACATTCAACATTCTGTATGAAGCACATGATCCTATGTTCATTAATAAAAACTAGCATCATTAGCTGGCCTTATTGACACAATCCCCAACACTTGGGAGACAAGATGGATGAATGGACACCCAGGACTATGCAAAATCCCCATCCCAATACATCCTAGTTAATACTGTTCATTTTCTTTTTTTTCCTGCCTTTTCTGGATGCTTGCCACATCCAATTCTCATACGTCAGCAAAGCCTTGTCACTGGCCTCATTTTCCCAGGAGCTCTAGAACTTTACAGGCCAGATAGCATCCTTATGTGTTGGCATTCACTGCTTTTTAAAGAGTCAGGTCTTAAGTGACTTACTTTGTTATGAATTCTCTCAGATGGCTTAGGCCTCTCTCCGTCTGCACATCTCTTTGTGCCTGCTCTGAAGACTCACAAAATGAGGGCATCGTTCCTGCAGACAAAGCCTTAGTATCCTGGTGTAAAAAGCTCTTCTTAGAGTAGCATTTCAACTTATTTCCTTGGCTTCTCCTGGCATCTCTGCTGTATCTCTACTCTGTTCTTCCTGTTTTCAGAGTTTTCTTAGTCTGGTAGCATGGCTCTCACTTTCTGTCTGCCTCTGGCCAATCAGCTTTTTATTAAACCAAAGGGTAGGGCAATTATTTAAAATGTAATGACATAATCCCACTACAAGTTAAGAAGAATGCTAAATTATTATGTTAAATGAAAAATACCAGATACTAAATATTTTATTTGTACTAAACAAAAAGAATTGTCAAATCTATGTGCATGGAAAGTAGACAAACATATGTCAGGAGTTGGGGGAGGGAAAGAATAGGGTAGGGACTGAGTGGTGCTAGAGAAGGTGACTTGTGTGATGATGAAATCAATGATGGTCAAACATAGACTTCATATATGAATAACTCAGACACCCTTGAATTATATAACTAGAATCTGTGACAGTTATGACACACAATTTATTTCCCAAAATAAAAGCAAACAAATCAACTGATTATTCTTAGTTTTATTAAAAATGCAAATTAAATTTTATTATATTTTATACCCTATTTTAATTTGGTGGTGTATAATGTCTATTTGGAACAGTATTTTTCCTATTTTCCTCACCCATCCATTATGTGATAAATGTCTGTGTCTGTGTGTTTGTTTGACTTTACAGTAGTAGTGAATCTCAGAAGAGACTTTGAATTCTAAACTTTTAAATAAATTTGAGACTGTTACAGCCTATTAGAAATTTTGAAGTTGGACTGAATTCAGTTTTGCATTGATATGGCTACAAGCCTTTGGAAGCTAAGGAATGGAATGTGGTGGTTTGAAAGGAGACAGGTGGGTTTTGGGCTCTCCTTTGCTCAAGCTATTCTCAGTGTGGTCGATAGTTTACTTCCCGTTGCCTATGGATCAAGATATAGAGCTCTAAGCTACCTTCTTAGCTCATGTTTGCCTGTATCCTGCCATGTTCCCATCATGATAATAATTTTAAAAAGGTCTTTAGCATTAGTTCTCCCTCTGCATATTTCACCATCCACATTGTCCTTGTATCAACCTAATCCTCCTGTTCAAATTCTCCCTTTGTGCATTTATAACATCATATTCAATTTTTCATTCCTTAGAAATTCATCCCCTCATCTGATCTTTTACTAGCTATCTTACACATATATCAATAGCATAAAACCTAACAGCCACAGATAAGAGAAAACATAAAAACCTTTTTGGAAGGGTTCTGGTTTACCTCACTTAGGATAATTATAGCTCCACCCATTTATCTTCAAACTTCGTGATTCCATTCCTTTTAACCTCTGAATAATATTCCATTGTGAAGGTATGAGCTTATGTTTAGTACATAGTATATAACCAACTGTCTTTTGCTCATTATAATCATGAAAGTATGAAATCTTTATATGTAGGCTCTTAAAATTCAACATCATCAAAACCAAACACCAGCTTCCTCCCTAGTCTGTTTCACACAGGAGAACATGTGACAGAATTCAGATGTCTTTGTCTTTGCCTTTCTTTCTGTATCTCTTGCATCTTCATGGTCCCAAATCCCTCTTTCATTTATTAAACCACAGCTGTATAATAAATCTTTATTATATTTAAATTTATCCATAGTATGTCTGAGAAGATGTTCCCTTATTTTCTTTCTTGGGAAAAGTCTACCTTTTGGGTTACCAAGATTAATGAGGCACCATTTTGATCATTAGTATATCTAAGTGTGAGTCTTAGGAAGTGCTGGCCCACAAACAGCAAATATCAGAAACATGACTAGAGGTTTAGGCAGAATTATTGGCAGTAGTAAAAGAGTGCTTAAAGTCAAATATAATTAGACAAAGAATAGAATATTCACATTTGAGTGAGAATTTTACAAGAATGTAAAAGTTTCTAACAAGAACAAATCATTACATGGTGAGGAGAATGCAATAAAGTAGAATTGTCACTATAAATTTGAGGGCCAGTAAAATAATGCAATTATAAGAACTTTGCTTTTGAGGGGTACTTTAAAGGAGCCAAGATGCATAGAGAAAAACAGCTGTGATTTAATAAATGAAAGAGATATTTGGGACCATGAAGATGCAAGAGATACAGAAAGAAAGGCAAAGACAAAGACATCTGAATTCTCTCACATGTTCTCCTGTGTGAAACAGACTGGGGAGGAAGCTGATGTTTGGTTTTGATGATGCTGAATTTTAAGAGCCTACAGCATTTCCTGAACAATTAATTCTTCATTAGACATTTGTGAATGGGCTCTTGATTTCTCTATTGCTACCATTCAAAGTTGAAATTGTGGATCAAAGATAGGGGTGATAATTGAAATCATGGAAACAAATAAAGGGTCCTTATGGTAGCATGAAGCTTAGTGAGGAGCACGGCTCTGCTTCTCAGGAATGTTCACTCTAATTTTATGAGACAAAGAATGGCAAAAAAAAAAAAAAAAAAAAAAGTCATGGGAAGGTAGGAAAAGAACCCTGTCAGTATATTTGTCATTAGTATTTAGGGACGCAGCAATGAAAACAAAACCCGTAAAAAGAAATATGCTGTTCTTTAAGCTCTTGCCTTGAATTTTTATTTAGAACAAGTCAAAACAAGAAAACCCAATGAGCAAGATCAAACCTAGAACTTGTTCTTTTCTTCTTTCCTTGGCGTCTCTTAGTTCTGACATCCAGCTATGCAAGGAAGGGGCAACAATGCCAATGCACATGCTGAAGGTAGAAGCTTGTAGAGTGCAGTTAGGATTGCAGAAGTCCTGGGTCATGGTCCTGGGAGCAGCTGTAGGAGGTGGGCAGAGAAGCCCTCAAAGCTTGACCCTATCATCAATTTCCAGTCTCCTTAGAAGACTTCTCTGGTAGGAGCTGAACTTCTTTCTCCTCCTCTTGGTTTCCAATCATTGAATGAGCAACATTTTCTAGCTATGATCTCCACCTTGCTGCATACATTCATTTTTGGTATGTGGAACATTTTAACAATAAAGCCCACTAAGCTATACTGTAGCTATTATGAGCTTGATATCCTGTGAAAATATATTGTCAGTAAAAGAGAAAATTAAAAGCCTTATCTCTTGTGAATAGCTTGTCTCCTATCTCCCCCCCCCCTAAAAACAGTGGTACTTTACCAATACTTTCCACAGAAGTATCTGGAAGAAATTGTCAGAAGAGGAAATGTATAGGAAGTGTGATAAAGAGAGTGCTTGCTGTTCTTCAAGAGAACATTTGTTGGTTTCCATTGCTCAAACAGGGCAATGTATAATCTTTATATCCTCAGCTAAAAGGATGTAGTGCCCTCTCCTGGTCTCCAAACATACCTGTACTCACAGTATATACCACCCACCACAAGACACACACACACACACACACACACACACACACACATACAAATTAAGATTAATCTTTAAAAAAGAGGAAACATCTGTCCATATTAAACTGGTTTTGGTATCCACTGACCTTGTGAGGTATGACAAGGGGAAGATGAGTGTCCCTTTGAGTGCACATTTTCCGCAACTTTTGAGTCATGAAGAACCAATTCCCATTTTCTTATATTTCTGGAAGGGAAAAAGTCCTCTACTTAGAGGCTAAGGAAGAGTCTGATGGATTTGTGAAGTATTTTTTTTTTTTAATTAGCTTCAGCCTTATGTGTAGCTCGGAACGCTTACACTGCTGAGCTGAAGAGAGACTGAGAAAGGAGCAACTAGAAGTTATGCATTTTAAAGTTAGTCGGTAGATGTGTATGCTAACAGGCAAGGCACAGGATAATGGAGTTTGCTTTGCTTTAGGTAGAGAAACAATTTAGCAAGGAAAATGCTCAAGATAGTGAGTCTGTGGTGAGTTACTTTAACTTTACACACTAGATACTTTTTCCTCATGGTGGCTGTAAAACATAAATAGAACAGAAAGAGAAGTTTTAAGAATGTTGTTCATTTGGTGGTGGTTTTTTGCTTATCATGCGGAAAAACCTGGGTTTGCTCCTTTGGTATCACAAAAACAAGATGGGATGGTTCACACCTGTAATCTCCACACTTGGGAGATGGAGGCTGAAAGTAAAACATAAATAGAATAGAAAGAGAAGGTCTGAGAATATATTTCAGTTGGTAATTGCTATCTTCTCATGCACAAAACCCTGGGTTTGCTCCTTGAGCATCTCAAAAACTGGATGGGATGGTTCATGCCTTTAATCCCAGCATTTGGGAGATAGAGGCAGGAGAAAAGTTCAAGATGTCATCTTTAGCTATGTAGTGAGTTTGAGGTCAGCCTCGATTACACGAGACTCTGTCTCAAGAGAGGGTCTAAGGGGAGGTTGGAGAGAAGAATAGAAGGAAGAGAAAAAGGATACAAAGGAAGGGAAGAGGTACATCTGTGTCCCAGTATAAACTCCAAAGGCAGCCCACAATGATATAACTGCCTTCAATTAAGCTCTGCTACCAGGGTTTCTACCTCTTCTCTAGGTAACTGTCTATCTTTCAACACAAGGGCCCAGATCACACTGGACAAAAAAAAAGAGAGTAATAACCATGTCATTTATGTCTTATTAAGATAAAGCTGGAGTGTGGAAATTTAGTTATATACTGTCTGAAACCTTTTATCGGTTATCAAGATGACAGAAGTTATGATTTAAAGAAAATCTACTATTAGTTTTAGATCACCCTTGTAGATTTCATGGCTTTCCTGAGAATAATAAATGGGCTTATATTTTGCTTATTTTTTCACAATTGTTTCTTGGAAAACAAGTCAAATTATAAGCATTTAAATGCAAGACAGGTTAAGCTCTTAATTCTTACTTTGAATAAAAGTATTGAAAACATTTGGAGGAGACCTTGTCATCCGACACAAACGATAGAGTTGGCCACCAAACTTTAGAAATAATCAAAAGCTGTGGCTTTGCATTTATATACCTACTAATTAGGAAATTAAATGATATTTCCATAGCAACAGAGACAATTTCCATGAATACTAGTTTTATGCCCGCAATAACACACAGCAGGATCTGTAAGGAATGGGTGCCTCCAGTCTGAGTCAGGCAAAGCAGGTAAGTATTGACACCTAAGCATGCACACCAGGGTGTTATTAGCCTTGCAATTAAGTGAATAGCAAAAATTGCATTTATTGATATTTCAAAAATAAACCCTCTAAATCAATCTAAAGCAATTTTGAAGTCTTTATTTTTATATTTTGTATTTTTTTTTCCTGGAATATGTTGTACTCCCAGGCTTCTACAAATCACTTTTTCATGACTAATAATTTTGTCACCACACCGTAATATGCTTTAAGATATAAAGCTTGTCCACTTTTCTGAGAGTACTCATGGGTAAATAAACATCCTGTTAGGTCGGTCACAGAAAATGAAATTTAAGAGGACTGGCACCTCTAGACAGTGAAGGAACAACTCCTAGACATGCATTCAGTCTTCTTTGAAGTTTTCTACTCCTAGAGAGATCCAGAGAGCTGAAAGAAGTATGTGCCCATCTTGTTCCCATCTAGCTTACACCCTGAATGTGTATTAGCTCTGTGTTACTTTTCCACAAAATCATTGACTGGGATGGAATGAAATTTTGAAGAAACGTATTCAAATATGCAGCAATGGTTTTGTTCCTTTTTTCTCTTGACAGCTCTTGATGTATAATCTTCCCGAACTTGTCCTTGCTTCCTTTTGTGTGCTGATATATATTTAATAATATTAATCTGGAATAACAGAGTTAACCACAGAACCTGGCCAGGCCATGGAGGGATGATCCGCACCTTTATCCCTAGCTTTATGAATGTGGAAAGAGGAAGTTAAAGAGAGTTGGGCAGAGCAAGAGAAGAGGGTTTTTCAGTTTTCCCAGATGCATTCCTTCCCTTTCAGCTGAGGACTCAGGCTTTCAACTGGAGAATTCCTGGAGAGGTGGCTGGGGGGATATGGTTTATTTCTGATATTTCAAATTAATTTTGTTAAATATATGTCACCACACTTTTGATGGCATACTTGTAAATGATCCAGATTTCTAGTATTGTTTTAATACTAGAAATCTGGATCTTCGATGTCTCTTCCTGTTTCCCTCTCTCTTCTGTTCTCTCCTGCTTCTTTCTTTCTCTCTGCTGCTCTTTCTCCCTTCTTTTCTCTCCCCTGTTTCCTTCCCTCTTTATCTTTTCCCCACCTCTCAATTTACAAGTAATATTTTGGAAGGCAGCTATGCTCACCACTATACCACCAACCCATCAGAGAAATGCAAATCAAAACAACTTTGAGATACCACCTAACACCTGTTAGATTGGCTAAGATAAAAGGCACAGATGACAGCCTATGTTGGAGAGGATGCGGAGCAAGGGGAACATTCCTCCATTGTTGGTGGGAGTGTAAGCTTGTTCAGCCACTTTGGAATGCAAGATGGAGGTTTCTCAGAAAATTGAGAATCAATATCTCCAAGGACCCAACAATACCACTTCTGGGTATATACCCTAAAGAGGCACATTCACACTCCAAAGGTATTAGCTCAACTATGTTCATAGCAGCATTATTTGTAATAGCAAGAACCTGGAAACAACCTAGATGTCCCTCAACTGAAGAATGGATGAACAAACTGTGGTACATCTACACAATGGACTACTACTCAGCAGTAAGAAAAAATGATATACTAAAATTCACAGGCAAATGGATGGATTTGGAGAATATCCTCCTGAGCGAGGTATCACAATCTCAGAAAGATAAGCAGGGGATGTACTCACTCATTAGTGGTGTCTAAACAAACAAACAAGAAAAAAAGCCAAGCATGCCCAAGTGGCAAACCACAACCACTGAACAGCTTGGGATCAGAAACACCCTGGACTGATCCTTCGGATCCCACTCCAACTATAGAAACACCTGACTCACTTTTGAGGGAGGGGGGACAAAACTGGATTTGCCAGGAGTAGAGACTGATCTAAGCATTATTGGGTCAGTGGGACCATAGGACTGTCTGCTCCCTGCCCAGGGAGGGGATGGGGAGTTGTGGAGAAGAAAAAATGACCTGATGTGGCGGGAGGGGGAAGGGACCTTGAATGGGGATATACAGGAATGGCAAAAAAAATTCTGAGGGAAAGCTGAACACAAAATAAATATATGTGTAGCAATCTTATTTGCATTATCACCCTTGATAAGTCATGCTTATGATTTTTATCTTCTTTATAGTTATTGTTAACTTATCAGCATTTTAAATTCATTTTACTGTTTTTCTTGATAAATACAAAATAAATAAAGAAAAAAAAACAAGTAATATTTGTATCTTCATATATCTACATAGAGTAATTAGAATATTAATTTTCATAGTTTCCATTTTTTAAAGAAAATGTGTAGTCTTTTTCTGTGGCTGCCAATGTAAATTTATGTTCCTAACAGTGCAGGCAGCTCTCTAGTGTCTTCGGTAGAAGATCACAGAGACCGTATCTCTGACAGCTTTGAATAGTTCTCCTGGACTTTCTTCTTCCTCATTTTTGGTGCTGTCTCTTCTGTTGTCAATGCAGGATCCTGTGCATGACCTCTCAGGCCAACAGTGCCTTGCTTGATAGAGCCCCACTTGGTCTCCATCAAGTATCCATGCTCACTCTTCACCTAACTTCTGCCCATCTTTCTTGGTACCTCATTTGTATTGTACTTTACCTTGGAGTTACTGCTGTGCTTGTGGCCCTAATAGATTTTCTATTCAACATCCTACATCCTTGGCTATGAATGTCTTAAATGCATGAATGAGATTTCTTCATATGATAATCTTTATAAAATTATACATTTCTAAATTATGTAATATCTATCTAGTAGTATAAAGTTTTGTATTACATATGATATTATTACATAAATAGATATTATAGAATTTAGAATAGGGGCAATAAACATGTAAGTAATTCAGTCAATATATCCAAATTAAATGCAACAACATCTCTAAGATAGGAGTGGCTAGCTTATAGGCATGTTGGTGGCTAGCTTATAGGCATGTTGGTGTCTTAAGAAATTGTAGTTATGTTTCTTGGTCCTGTCCAGATAAATCTTCCCCACCCAAGGTCTGGAAGCTGCTTATAAAATAATTGACTCAGAGGTTTAATTTTATAGTAACTGATGGACCAGTAGCGAAAGCATTTTATTATCTAGCTTTTTTTTTTCTTAAATTAACCTGTGTTTTAATTATCTGTGTTTAACCACATGGCTTAGTACCTTCTCTCAGTGCAGCATTCTCATCTTGCTTCCTCTGCATCTCCATGATATCTGTGTTCTGCCTCTCCTCTTCCCCAGAATTCTCCTAGTCTGGTTGCCCTGCCTCTAATTTCTATCTAGCTTTTGGCCAACCAATATTTTATTAACTTAAGAAGAGTAACAAATCTTTGCAGTGTACAACAGCTTTATCCCACAGGAAATAATAATTTTATAGCATATGGAAGGGCAGCATGCCAATTATTTATAGAACTGAAGGAGTGGGGGCCAGGCAGACAGAGGCTAAAGAATTAACTCAGAACCTCACACATGAAAGACAAGCATTCTGCCAACAAGCTACATGTCCAGTATACCTATTATTTGAGATGGAAAATATCTGAGCACTGGGCTGAGCTTTTGGTCCAGCTGAGAGCAGGGGAGGAGAGCCTATATGAGCAAGGGGATAGGGCTTATGAGGAAAATTCCCACAGTGAGGGCTGGCTGGAGCTCTGGGGAGCTCACTGAATTAACAACAGCCATTGAGGAACCTTCAAGAAAAGAAAGTAGGCCCTCCAAGAATAGGCAACTGTTCACTGACATGGGCAGTATGTGGATCCTTGACGGGAGGGATCAGACTATGTTTCTATGTGTAAACTGGCACTTTGGAGCCCATTTCTTCCAGAGGAACACCTAACTCAGTCTTGATATTACGATGAGGAAATTGTACCTGCCTGGAGTAGATTCTGAGCTGATCCACCTTGGAACTTCCTTTTGGGGGAGGGAGTGGGGGGATGAGGGGAGGGAGGCTAAAGGCTGACCAAGAGAGATTGGCAGGGGGAAGGGAGGAAGAGCAAGGGGATACATGAGGACAGAAAGGACTTTATTTTATATATAAATCAAAATAAATTTAAAAAAATGCTGTGTCTTCATAAATTATTACAATGTCTTACACAGTTTTCTAGAGTCTTAAGGCTACATTTATTTAACCAGAGTATATGCATTAAAGAATAAAACCTTGAACAGGTAAGGTATATGTTCTGAGAGACTAGCTGTAGCTAAACTAATTAAGACCTTAATAATGGTGTATATTTCTGGTGGATTCAGCGGCCTCCGGGAACATGCTGGAGTGCTCAGTAGGGTGCCAGTTCTGAACTGTGTTCCATCCGAGCAAGAGTAAACTTGGGGAAATGTGTTGATTTCCTCCCTAAAACAGTGCCTGAGAGTTTGTGCCTTTGAAAAGAGAAACAAACAAACATATCCCTTAAATAACATTAGAAGACAATTAAGCCACACTCAAACTTTATAAACCCAGATATATCTCCTTGGACAGAAATACTCTATCAGTTTGCTCTCCCACACATAATGGCAGGGATAACAGCACCTTGAAGGATGTACCTGAAGATCTGTGGGTTGGGAGGGTGCAATGGGCATTCAGGGACCACAGAAGTCTGAAGACGGTATCAGATCTCCTGGAACTGGAGTTACACATAGTTATGAACTGCCTTGTGTGTGCTAGGAATTCAACCCAGGTACTCTGCAAGAGTAGCATGTGCTCTTAACTGCTTAGCCATTTCCCCCATCTACTAGATTTAAAATTACCTGTGTGTGTGTGTGTGTGTGTGTGTGTGTGTGTGTGTGTGTGTGTATATACGCATGTGTGCAAGTGCACTCTTGCTATAGACATGTATGTGGAAGTCATGGTTACCAGGGGTGGAGCTCAGACATGGGTGCTATGATGAAGCTTGGATGAGGGTACCAGGGTTGCCACTCAGGTCATCAGGCTGCTTATTGGATATGCCATCATATATGTTTATAAATGTATAGTCTTAAAAAGAATCATTGTCCAAAGAAGAGATGGTTCAACAGTCAGATGTGCATCCTAATTTTACAGGACAAGAGTCACATCTATGTGTAACTCCTAGCCATAAGTATCTATCTGATGCCTATGTCCTCCTCAGATGCTTACACACAAGCGTGGGTGTACAGAAACACAATTTAAAATAAAATAAGTATTTTAAAAACACAATCATCCAAAATAAATGTTAGCTGAGGCTGAGTTTTTAAGGGATGGTGGGGAAAAAGGGAGGGATTAATGCAATTTTTATATAAAGAAGTATTTATAGAAACTGATCACAGTTAAACTTGTATTTCTGGTGTCTTCCAGACTTTTGCTGGAAGAGGTGAAAAAAGGCCAACCCAATTACCACGATTAAAGTTGGCTAGCCATAAAATACCACCAACGTTAAAGGGGAAAGAACAGCTCTCAAGAATTCTGGCTTATGACCACGAAGAGCTATATAGGTATGAAAATTCTGTGGACAGAGACTTTTCCATGGGCTCACTAGCCCATGGTCCAAGCTCTGATCGTTGTCTCTGTGAGGTGCGATCACAAAGCCAAAGAAATTCAAAGAAAACAGTATGTGCATTCTAGTCACCAGGCTTGCTTTCCCCAGCAGCTGGGCTTTGAGTGGTTTGTCAAGAGCTGAGTGATGAAAACTGTCAGGTAAGCCGTGAATACCATTATCTCGTCTCATTGTCCCAAAGGCCAAACTGCTTCATGTACAGAGAACTCTGAAGCATAAGAAGAGGCAGATACTGTTATTTTTATAATCCTACTTTTTTAAAAAAATGATTTACTTTATTTGTGTATGCATGTAGAGACAAATATTTATAATATTCCAGAACATAATCTCACTTTGTGTGTGTTGGTGTGTGTGTGTCTGTGTGTGTGCGCCAGTGTGTATGGCATGGTGCCACCAGAGGCCAGAAAAGATGTCTTACATGAAACTGGAGTGACAGTTCTGAGCTGCCTGTCATGAGTGCTGGGAAAGAAACACAGTAAGTGCTCTAAACCAACTTTGCGCCATCTCTCCCACTCCCAGAATCCAATTTTAACACTACAAAATTGTGACAAATATATTTTGACTAATGATGTTTAACGCGAATAACCATGACAGCATAACTTTCTGAGTTATTAAATGTATATGAATACCGTAGTGTTTGTAAGGACATCATGTGTAAGTGTGGGGTGTGCTCACCCATGTTCATCACCATCTCCTCATGTTGTGGTGTGGAATTCAGTGGTAAGGTACTTCCATGTCTCTGGGACTTTCCCTTTTCTCTGCATACGTTCAGGTTGAGAGCTCATTTGTGCTGTCACTATTGGCTGAGTTGACCATTCTCTCTTTCATCCTGTCATCTTTCCACGAACAGGTAGTTGGTGGGTTTAGCAAACCACACCAAAAGCATTTCTGTTGATGGATGACTTCTTAACTGGGTAATTTACACTGACCCACCGACCCACCCTCCAGTCTTCATTATCGTGCAAGGATCATGATTTTCAGAAAGCAATGATCCTTTCAACTGACTGTGAATAAAGCTGGTTAGTTCCTGGATGTTTATCTGATATTTCTGTTATCTTTTCTTTCAGAAGGCTCATCTCATTATCTATACTGTCCTCTAATTGCTTGATTCTGTACACTTGCATCCTAAATATTACTTTTGCATAACATTTTGTGTGTGTGTATGAGAGAGAGAGAGACAGAGAGAGACAAACACAGAGGAGGGAAGAAGAGAGAGGAGGGGAGAGGAGAGGAAGGCAGGGGAAGAGGGGAGAGAGTTTTGCAGGCTAGATCAAAACCTCTGGTTTCATTTCTCAAGCAATGTCTGTCAATCCACTCCACACTTTGTTTTTGAGATAGCATCTCTCAGTAGCCTAGAGTTTATCAAGTAAACTAAATCTGACTGGCCTATGAGCCAGTGATCCATCTTGTCTCCAGCACTGAGATTGCAAATGGGCAAAATTCACTATCTTTTAAAACTGTAGGTTTTAGGGCTCAGACTTATGTCCCTATACTTGTAGGGTAAGCACTTTACTACAGCTGTCTCCAAAACCTGGGGTGCAATTTATTTTATTACTTTGCAAGTTTTAGTCTTAATGAGAAGAATCATGCATCTGGTCTTTGAAAAGTCCAAGTCTGGCTTTCTGGCAGGAAGATGTGTCTATCTTCTGGGTCACATCAGTATTTGCAATCAGTTCTCATTGTCTCTCAGGTTGAAGTTTCCCCCAGCAGCAAAGGACATTTGCCACCCATGACACAGGAAAGTAGACCTAGGTAACTGTCAGAACCACTTTTACCACTAGACCAGAAATACTCAGTGTCAGTTACACTGAAGCTGACAAAACCATAATAGTTTTGCTCAACATACATTTATTGATTATCTACTTTGTCTGTTTGCTCTACTCATAGGAAAGATGTGTATATATCTTGAATACCAGCAATCCTTTTTGAACTGTTTTTTTTTTTAACTTATTTTCCATATATAAAGTTAATTTATATATGCATGGTTTAATTCAAAGCCAAAACAAAAATAAAAAACAAAACACCAAGCTATCATTTCTACTTTTCTTAGGAAAAGGATATGACCATAAAACGGCAAAAAACTATATTCAAACTCTGCGTATTAAATAGTATCATACAATTGTGCTTTTAAAAACCAAGATTATTTGTAAAAAGCAAGTAAGAGAAAATAAATCCAAACATCTTTCAACCAAGGAATTTCACCTAAAAATTATAGGCCTATTGGTTTTTGTGATGTGGATATATATATAGTAGCAGCAGTGTGTAAAGAAGTGTGTACAGTCAGTAAAGAAGATGGATAGTACCTGGTAGAGTGTAGCTGCAGGTAGATCAGCTGACTGTATTTTCAGTTGAATAAATTAGTGCTTTCAGTATTAACCTTAGTTAGAATTTAGATGTTAAGATTTTTCCTTCAGCAGTGACTTGTAAACAACACACTTTAAATACTGGTATACTATTGTGGGGAACATTGTAGAACTAAGAGTTTCAGTAGGTTTATATCTTGCACTCACAATTTTTCAGTTCATGCTGGGTTTATTTGCTTTCTACCCAATCATGAGTTGAAGACTTCTGTCACCATGAGTAGGTATCTTTGACGACAGATATTAAATTTACTCCAATTTTATGGATAGCTATTATAATTTTTTTTCTTCATCTCTCCATCCTTTTGAGAAGTTGAAAAGGTCAGGCTCCATTATAAAAAAATATATAAATTTAATTGCCATTAGAATTAAAGAATTGATGGATAGAAAAAATGGTACCAGACATTAGGGAAGATTCAGGGATGTATAGGTGGTGAGTACAGAGAATGGAGATAATACAAACAGAAAAATCAGAACTTAAAATCTAGCTGACTTTTAAAGAGCAGTAGGAAGTTCATGGTCACACTGCAGAAAGATAGAGTTAGAGGATGAGTGAATGTATGTGTTTGATCTGAGGACAAGTGAGACTAGAGTCAATGAGAAGTAAGCTGGGGGCACATTTTACTGAGATGCTAGCCGGCAGGCTGCCTTTATATCTATTCAAGGAGAAGCTGTCTAATTAATGCTCAGTAATGTCTGAAGCATGACACATGGCTGTGCCGAGCCCGGATCATAATTGGAAAAGGTGGTGGCAGAGAAATCAATTAAAAGGCTTTTGTAGTGAGGCAGGTGAGGCCGTCTGAGTATTGGAACAGGGAGGTGGACTCAAGAAGGAAATAATCTGGGGCAGGAATCTGCTGAAGTCAGAGTCAAGAACAATAAGGTTAATCCAAGCTGTTTGTCTTTCATGTCTGGCATAAAAACATCCAAATCATTGTACTGATAATGCTTAAGAAAAGACTAGCTAGGCAGGCAGAAATACAGCAAACAGCATGACCTGGGTCCAAGAGGACCATATGGCGACTGTGAGTCAGCTGTGTGGTGGTGTTATTAAAAAACAGAACCACGCTATGGGAAATATATTAATAGGAGCAAGGCATGCAGACAGCAGGAAGTAGCCTCTGCTCTTTTCAGAATGGATCAAACTTCGGATTTTCTTGTGGACTCTGCTGGGCTTCATGTTTCATGACTGTGTTTAGAAAGCACAAAGAGGGCCAGCAAAGACCACTTCAAATACCAGAGAGGCTAAAAGGCTTGTCTGTCATCTCAGATCCTGGGAACAAGGTGAAGGTTAAAGTATACTAAACTATTTTGACCAGATGAGGTTCATGGAAGTAGTTAATCTCAATAGCACAAAGAATTAAAGTTTCTTAAGGAAATAACTCTTTAAAAAACACCATTATTCATAATTTCTGGCTCGGAGAGGCAGAGAAGTAGGGAGGTTTAGAACTGTGCTCTTACCCTCACATAGTCCTGTGTTTGCCCATAGTGTCTGATCTTGTGACTTCATGAAATGGTTTTCTGGGTCACAGTTTCTGAATCACATTTGCCCACACTGGTAAGTCTCTGGGACACAGCTCAGAGCTAGTTGTCTCTCTAATTTTGCATTGGTAGATGTGTCTGTTGTGAGGGAGTGTGATGTCCATGTCCCTCACTTTCTGACCTAGTCAGTGACTTAAGAGCCTCTGCTTAGCTTCGATGTGAAGGAAGCCTCTACTGACTGAAAAGCTTTGTCAGGATCTCTGTCATGTCATGTCAGAAAACATCCTGATACACTTTTGCAGATGATTCAATATGCTAGTGAACTCCACTAGATTCAGCCTTCATGAGAATCAGAGCTCTGCTTTTGATTTCTGGTATTTTCCAGAGTTATGTAAATACTTGTATGAAATAATATAAATCTACCTATATCACAGGGTGGTGACGGTGGCTAAGAGGTGACTGAAAAGCACAATGTCAGGAAAGTTTTTTGGGAGAAAGGTTTGGACAGTTCAAGAGGAGAGATCATAGGAGGTGAAAAAAGTGATCTGTAAGATTAGTTAGTAGACTATTGGTTACCTAAGTCTGGGGAGGATGGAGGGATGGGAGCAATGGGGAAGGACTGTTCAGTGTGCTGCAGGCAGCACACTAATACTACCTTCTACAGTAGTGCTGTAAGCTAGCTGAAGTTGACAGTAGCCAATTATGTGTTTCCAAATAGCTCATAGCGAGTATATGTAATGACAACAACAAAGGAAAGGTAAGGGTTTCTAGCAGTAGATATACCAGTGTCTCTGACCTGATCAATATACATCATATACATCTATGAAATATCTAATGTATACCTTAAACACTTATAGTATTTTTGTGTATCAATTATATTTTTTAAAATGTTTTTATGAACATTTGAAAACATACTTTTCCTTGGAACAAAACAAAGAACAAATGAAGGCAGGAGATGGCATAGATGTGCAACTAGAGGCATAGACTGTGATTGGATCCAGATCCTGGCTCCTCCACTTGCTAGTGTGGAGAAGGTACTGATCCTCCCTTTGCCAAAGCTTTCTGGCCTGTAGGATGAATATGACACTGGTCCTCCTCTTATCTAGTTGCTATGTGACTCAAAGGCTTATATTTGAAAAGGACCTTAAGCAGTTCCTGGCACACAGTACATACCACATAAGCCTTTGAAATATCCAGAAGAGAAGCAAACTCTGATCATGTGAGCTGACCCCTCTCTATGTGGATAATCCTCTCTACAAAGCTGCAGCTGCCAGCCACTAAAAGAAGACTGGCCTATGTGTTCCTATGATCATTTACATTAAGCTTCTACATTTTAGGGCAGCAATCCTCCACTTGTGTGTCAGAACTCTTCCATGGCAGGGCAGTCAGATGACAATCTCATAGGGGTCACTTAAAACCTCTAACAAACACAGATATTTACATTGTGATTCATAATAATAACAAAATTACTGTTATAAAGTAGTTAATTTTAGGGTTGGGGTCACCACATGAGAAACTGTATTAAAGGGACATGGCATGAAGATCATTGAGAAGCTCTGCTCTAGAGTCTAAAGTGTGGCATGAATGCCACTGACTTTATATAGAGTAACTTGAAATTATTTTAGACAACTATCAGGATAAACAAAACTATAAATATTGTCACATAACCATAACTTGCCCAATTACCAGATGATTTTATTATAATATTTATGTGATAACATTTTTAAGTTTTAGTCATATTTACTCAGTTTACTGAAACATCCATGAAATCATGTCTGAATTAACAAAAAAAAACTTGTTTATGTCTTTGATTCATGTTGTTTGCAAACATTATGTTGGTTTTCTGAATGTGCTTTATTACTCATGTTTTCCTCCTCCAAATGCAAGGAACATCACTAGTCTCAGAGATTTGTTACTTTTGCTTAACCACGTCTTGTCTGTTCTCAAAACACAAATGCCAACCTTCAATATAATTTTGGTCAAGAGGTTTTTGTTGTTGTTATTTTTTTTCTTTTCAAGATTCTGGCGTATGCTATCAGAAAATGCATCCACTTAGCAGTGATATACCCATTATGCTATCATTCCTCCATACTGTTAGTTAATGCTATCATTCCTCCATTTCATTAGTTAGATTGACAAGGGCTGCCATAGTCTATGTGTCAAGAATCTCTCTCCCTAGTGATAAATTCTTTCATGTTTCTGTTCTTTTCAGTGAAGACTTTATCTCCCATTAACAACATTCATATGCTTTCTTATATCATACACGCAGATAATGTCCATAACCAAGACCTAAAAAACCATTCTTTGTAAGTCTTAAGCTGAAATTGTAACTATGTGTATTAGGCACTTAAGGATGAAAACGTGTATTTTCAACCTTAAGAGTATATGTAATATATAGCTCACATATACTTAGGTTTCTATTTATATTAAATCTGTGGTAGAGAACATATTTAATAAGAGTGGAGGCCTTTGTCATACAGCACACACCCTTAAGTCTCATGCCTTCATAAGTAATATGAACCTCAGGTCTCTGCCTACTTGATTGGAACCTCAGAGAACAGCTGAACTTTGCATTTCCCCCATCTGTCCTATTGTATAACATATTTTAGTTGGTGCTTGTTGTGATAATTTTTCAGAGTGCTAGAAAACTATGTAGTATTCAACCAAAAGCTTTCTGGCCTCTAAATTTCTCATTTTTCTTTAGCTTTTTAAAAATGTGTGCTTTATGTTCCAAAAGCTTCACAGTACCCAGCTTTTCATTACTGAAAAATGCTTTATATTGTGTGAGAACATTCACAACATTGTCAGGTTTGCCAGAATGACCTGGAAAGTTTTGCTGCATGCTGCAGCTTTCCAGTGCCAGTCTCAGTACCCTTTTTTTTTTTTTTTAAATCCTCAATGTGGCCATTGTCATCTCCTCTTCAGTGTCCAAAGAAAGAAAGGTACCTTAAAAATAGCATTACATTAACAAACACCAAGAGGAGAAGATTCATGCTAAAATAAGGATCCTATTAAGGAGTTTTATGAGTTTTGTGTATGTAAGCCACAAAACTGACTTTAGATTTGTGTGTGTGTGTGTGTGTGTGTGTGTGTGTGTGTGTGTGTGCCTAGTTGCATTTTTAGTTCTTGTGAACGAAACATTTAAGTTTAGATTGAAGACATCTAAACAGAGTCAATCTCAATTTGCCATCCCCCAACCTCTACAATTTCTTGAGCTTTGGAGCCAAACTTTTAGATTTGAATCAGATTCACTGCTACATAGCACTGGAGAAAGGATAAATGAGACGTTCTGGGCCCTGGTTTGCTAATCATAAAGCAGGACCAGTTTACATGGCTGACATGAGATTAGGATGAATGCATGTAAATTTATGGTGTGGTACCTGATGCTGTTATTTCAGAAATGTATTAAGAGTCACTCAGGTTTGGTACTCTTTATCACACACGCATGCAAATATGCATAGTTACTACTCTCAAAAGACAATGGCCTTTAAATGGAAGTGAAACCATCTCTTAACTGCATCTAAGAAGTTCTTGTGTGCAGTAAATGAGAACAACAGCCTGTTGAATTCTCAGCCTTCAATTGTTGTAGGAAGTTTTCCCGGGCCTGTTTGGCCCCGGAGGTTTGGAACCTGGTCCATGGCGGCTTTTATCCCCAAAGAAATGAATCAGACACTTATATACTTTATACTGTTTGGCCCATATCTTAAGCACATTACTAGCTAGCTCTTTCATCTTAAATCAACCCATTTCTACTAATCTACCCGCCACTTGGCTCAGCATGTGGCTCACCTGTACCTCTACATGTTCCTCCTTTGGGGTTTGGATGGAGACTGACTAACTCCACCCTTCTCCTACCTTCCTGCCCTCTGATTCTCCACCCACTTCTATGGTGCTGTGCATAGGCCAAAACAGTCCTTTATTTACAGCATACAGAGAGCATTTCCACCACATTCAATATATATCCCATCTCTTTCCAAGGCTTAGGGATCACAGCAGAAGAGGGAGTGGGAAAACTGAAGGAGCCAGAGGTGATGGAGGACTACAGGAAACATTTTCTGAGCATAATATGTCAGCCATGCATATTAAATCATGCACAAAGCATTGCTGCCAAAGCCAGACAAAAATCTCAGCATGGAGAGAGAATTTGGGCATAAAAATTCACCCTTAGCCTGAAAGCCTAGTTATTCACTGGATCTCTGCTGGGAGAGAGGAGAGTGTATCCCCTAATAAAGTCAACCATGCTCCAAGGTAAGATCATATTTCAAAGAATATTTGATCTACACAAATTGGACTTGAATATTTTTAAGAAGAAAAAAAACAACACAGAGGTTGGTGGGTAGGGAAGGGTAGGGTAGATCTGTGAAGAGTTTAGAGGAAGGGATGAATATGACCACTATATGTTGTACAAAGCACACCTGTCAAAGAACTGGTAATAAAGACAACTATCCTGCCAAATTGCAGAACTTAAAATCATCATTATAAGTTTTATTCACCAAAAACTGTTTCTGTCCTTATGATAACATTAAGAATTTGTCCCTCAGGCGAACCTGAACTATTTTGGAATACTTTCTGACAGCTTTGAGAAAGAACCTGTTAACCAACTTGACCACTTTCCTCAAAGTATGTTTATCTGTTCTGGTAAGAACAAATATTCCAGCAGACACGACAGCTGCCCTAAAAGCTGAGTGTTTATTTAAGTATGTGGCACATAACATTTATCTGTTGGTTCTCTCATCTGATTTTTGTTAATGAAGCAAGTTATGTTTGAGGCTACTTTTTCTTGATGGTCAGCAAGTCTTCCCGTTTGATATCATTTCTCTGGATCTATTATCTAGAAAATACATAGCGGACATTAGCAGCTGAGCCTTGGCCAAAAGCACTAACTGAAAATTCAGTTCTTTCTAGGTATTCTTTGATTATATCTTTCGTTAGGGTTAGTTGGTTACATCTGCAGGTCTACCATGGCCCTGATATGGGCATGAATCCCATTTATTATCTCATTCCTATGTGTTTCTGCTGTAACCAGCGCAATTTATAAGGTCAAGGAGACAGCATGGTAATAATACTAGTCACTGGATATTAATGTTGTCTTAAGATTTCTATAATATTGGATTCTCCTTTTTTATGCTATGTGTATAAGTTTAAAAATGACTGATTCCCCATACATTTTCTCTAGGAATTATTAGTCTTTGGAGTAAAAGAGCCAGATTTTGGGGCCTTCAAATGGGTACATCATTAAATTTCTCTTTCTCTGGGGAAAGAATTTGACCTTGGCCAAGACAGTTTTCATAAGAGGCACAGATATGAGACACCAGTCACACCACTCTTGGTATGTCAGAGATTGGACAACACCATGAACAATGTTGGGCATCCTAGCATTGTTTGAACCCTAACTTGGTCATGCATAGCTCCTTTAGTCTTTGTCCATGGATTATTCAAGACATAGAAGGACCTGCTTAACTGTACTATGCATTTGAGAAGTGGGAACATGGCACCTAGACCATGATTCTGCTGCTGAAGATTGCTGAACCTTTGTTATTATACTAAAGACTTGTCAGTATTACCCTACAGGTCCCTTGTCTAAAATGTGCAAAGAACATACAGTCTGTGATAATTTACATGACTCAGTCAGTAAGGAACTTATAAGTGAATAAAGATTATTTAGGAAATGTTAAAAGTTTACAACTAACACAGTTTGTGTCTACCTTGATATTTTCATGCTATTGTCAATACATGTCTAGAAATAGACCTTGGTTATTGAGTGGTTATACTGAACTCTCATTCTTCAAAATGAGGATTACAGCCATGGAGCTTTTACTGCTTTTAGCAAAAAGGCATATGGGGAGTCATGTATCCTTAGTGTGCTGTCTGTTTTTTAAATAACTATGGTACAGCTTTATTTGAATTACTCAATATATATTGGAAATAATATCAGTATCTTCCTATAATAAGAAAATAAAGGCCTTCTGACTTCATTGACAAAAATTACTCAAGGTTGGTTCGCTTTTAATGGATGGAAATGTCTTTGTGAAGGTTGTTTATGGCGGATACTATAAACATGATTGAAAGTCTACAGCAAGGGAGTTCACAGTCCCTAATTGTGCAGCCTACACTTTTCTATTGCTAAGTGAGAGATAGTCAAACTGCTCTCTTAACTTTGCTTTTTATACTCATAGACTCGAGACACTATCAGCCTTGGTCAGAGAAGCTTCTCTTTACAGTGAACTGTGATTAAGGTAGACACTTATAACTAGCCAAAGTCATGCACATAAGTGAGTGTTTAGTGCTGAGTCCCAAACAGGACATTTGTATCAACCCACCCCAGGCCCAGAGGATATTAAAGAAGAGGATCAGGAATGGCTTAAGGATTGGGGGAGTGCTGGGAAACACTGTGTTCTGGACATAATATGACAATACTGTTGTAATTAGGCACTCATGATGTCTATGGTGGTTAGATGTACAAGAACAAGGCTTTCTGCATTCTATCCAGGATGAGGATGGATTAAATGATACCCTGACATTCCCCAGGGGAGCTGTTGGCAGATAGTTATTTACTGGTTTCTTGCGGAAGGAGACTTGTTTTCTGCATTGGTCACTTGCCTATGGACCAGTAAAATAACCCCCTACTCATCCAAGCAACCTTGTCTCACACACAAACACATGAAAGTAGGAGGATGTCTAGTTGGGAAGAATGATGTTATGTTAGTGGAGGGGATAAGATGGGATAATGAGTATGAATATGATTACAGTCCATTGTATCTATTATAAAGTTGTGAAAACTTCTACGACAGAAATGTATGGGAAAATATATGTATTTTGGTAGTAGATATGAGAGAATATAGGCATAGTAATATGATGGTGTAATTTTGTGCACTATACTCTTTCCAACCCAGGGATAATTTTGTGTTTTATCTTTCAGTAGAAATGGCATGCATAATTCTATTTTTTGAAGATAAAGTCTAACATATCCAAGACTGGTTACAGACATGGAGAATGACTGAAATTCTTCTCTTTTTGTCTCCATGCCCTGCCCCGAATACTGAGATTATAAATGTGTGCCAACACACTCGCACTATTTGAATAGGATGGACAATCAACACAGGGTCTTTGTGTATGCTAGACACGTACTCTACCAAGGGAGCTACAGCCATAGCCCTTGGAGTTCTACCTACTTAAAGTGAAGCATGGAGTTCTTTTAGTATTATTATTAAATAAATTTATTCATTTATTTCATATCCTAACTGCAGTTTCCTCTCTCCTGCTCCCCTCCAATATACTTCTCTGTTTCTGTTCAGAAAGGGTCAAAAGTTGATACCGCCCATGAGTATCAACAAAACATGGCATATAAACTTGTGGTAGATCTAAGCTCCTCGCATTGTATTAAGGCTGGGAAAGGCAATCTAGTATGAAGACCAAGTTCTCAAAAGCCAGCCAAAGGGTTAGGGCAGCGTCTGCTCTCACTGCTAGAAATCTCACACATAGACCAAGCTACACAACTGTCACACATATGTAGAGGCCCTAAGTCGGTCCCATGCAGGCTTCCTGGTTGTCAGTCCAGACTCTGTGAGGTGCCATGAGCCAGATTTGTTCTTTCATCACAGGGTTTTCTTGTGATGTCCTTTTAACTCTGGCTCCTACAATCCTTTCTCCCTGACTTCAGCATGCTCAGCCCACAATTTTTCTGTAGGCCTCTGTATCTGTGTCCATAAGTTACTTGCTGAGGGCTCCCTGATGACAATTGGGGAAGTTACTAACCTATGAGTATAGAAGAATATTATCAGCCTTGTATTTGGTTCTATCCTAGGTCTCTGGGCCATCCAGACTCTGGGCCCTTGGTCTAGGCAGTGTTGGGGTGGGCTCATTCTTTTGGTATGGGCTTGAGGTTGGACCAGTCATTGGTGGCCACTTCCACAATCCCCATCCTACACTCCTCCTCCCTCCCTGCTGCCCCTGTACACATTCCATAAGAAAGCCAGACTGTAGATAAAGGGTTGTATGGCTAGGTGAGGATCTAATTCCCTCCATTGCAAGTCCTATCTGGTAACAGCAGATTGCCATTTCAGGCGAAGAATCCACAATTCCCAGGAATTTTAAATGGAGTCATTCTTGTTGGTTCCTGGGAGTTTGCCTTGAACCAGATTTCTATCTGATCCTGAAATGTACCCCCCTCTTTCCAGTTATCATTTTTAGTACTTACACTCTTTGTACATCTACCCCAAATCCAGATTTCTCATGTTCCTGTCTCCACTTACCTCACTTTACTCATGAGATCTTTTCATGTTCCCCTTTTCCTGGAGATCCATGTGACCCACCTAGGACCCTCCTTATTGCCTAGCCCCTCTGGGTTTACAGATTGTGTCATAGTTCTTCTTTACTTTACAGCTAATATTCATTTATGATTAGGTACATAAAATATTTGTTTTTTTATGAGTCTCAATTACCTCACTCAGAATAATTTCTTTTTCTAGTTTCATTCATTTGCCTTCATTTCCTGATGTCATTGTTTATAACATCTTAGTAATACTCCATTGTGTAAATGTACATTTTTTTCAATTCATTCTTTGACTGAAGGCCTCTAGATTGTTTTGAGTTTCTGCCTATTATGAATAAAGCAGCTGTGAGCATAACTGAGGAAGTGTCCTTGTGGTATGATTAAGCATCCCCTGGATATATGCCTAAAAGTAATATAGCTGAGTCTTGAGGTAGATTGTTAAACTGGATTATTTGTTTTATTGGTGGAGTTTCATGAATTCTTCATATATTTTCGATATCAGCCCTCTGTTGGATTTGAAGTTACTAAAGATATTTCCCCAAGATTCTGTTGGCTGCTGTTATACATTTGATAGTGTCCTCTGCTTTATAGAGTCTTTTCAGTTTCATGAGGTCCCATTTATTGTTGATCTTAGTGTCTGTGCTACTGATGTTCTATTCAGGAAGTTGTCTCCTGTGCCATACATTCAAGGCTGCTTCCCATTTTATCTTCTATCAGGTTCAGTGTAACTGTATTTATTTTGGACTTGACGTTTGTGCACAGTAATAGATGTGGATCTCTTTGCATCCTATATGTGCCAATATCCAGTCATGCCAACATCATTTGTTGAAGATACTTTCTTTTTTTCCCATTGTATATATATATATATATATATATATATATATATATATTTTATTCAGCTATTTGTAGTTGTGTGGAGTTATGTCTGGATATTCTGTTTTATTCCATTAATCCACCTGTCTGTTTTTCTGCCAACACTATGTGGATTTTATTACATCTGTGCAGTAGAGCTTGAAGTCAGGGATAGTGATACCTCTTGAAGTTCTTTTATTGTACAGGATAGTTTTAGCTATTCTGGGTTTATTGTTTTTATATGAAGTTGAATATTGTTCTTTCAAAATATGTGAAGAATTGTGTTAGAGTTGTGATGGGGATTGCACTGAATTCATAGAGTGCTTTTGGTAAGATAGCTGTTTTTACTATGTTGATTCTATGTTGAATCCAAGAGCATTGGGGATCTTTCTATTTTCTGATATCTTCTTATTTTTTTCTTCAACAACTTACAGTTCTTGTCATACAGGCCTTTCAATTGATTGGTTAGAGTTATACCAAGATATTTTAGATTGTTTATGGCTATTGTTTAGGGTATTGTTTCCCTGATTACTTTGCTATCCCATTTATCATTAGCATATAAGAGGGCTATTGATTTTTTTGTTTGTTTGTTTTAGTTAATCTTGTATTCAGCCACAAGGCTGAAGGTATTTATTAGCTTTAGCAGTTTCCTAGTAGAATTTTTAGGATCACTTATGACATGTACTTCTTAAAGTTTCTTCTGCTGATTGACAAAACAGAAGTTATAACACATAGCCCAATGAGCATCTAGAATTTTTTTTGGACTGTCCTGTTCCTGTGAGCATGACTGGATAAAAACTAATTCAAGAAAGAAGTTCTCACGATGAGATTCCCAAACCACATCATTTTGAACATACAACTGTGTTAGACACTGTGTTCATGTAATCCTATTCTCCAAATATTTCCCATTGGAGATGATTGGTGTTGGCTCATAGATGAGAAAGGGAGGGGTTCTGTCCACATTCTCAGTTTTCTGTTCTCTTCACTTTCCTTGTGAATCTGCTCTATGCTACCCTGAAGAGGCATGATATCCACAACCCAAAGAGAACAATGTCGGTATTAACCTATTGATATTTGGAATCAGGGTGTTTAAACACATTTAGAAGTAATGTCATTGGATTTTTTCACTTTAGAGATAGAAGAGTCATGGGCTCTGTACAGGTGACCCGCCTGAGGTAGCAGCACATGAGTTTAGCATCCATTTGTCAGAGAATCCATCATGAGCCACATTTTTATATGCAAATTAATATTGAACAATGTTGTATTTTAACCCATGGGATTGACACAAAATTAAATAACAAACAAACAAAACTTTTCAGCCAAATCTATGAGAAAGAAAATCTCCAAAGGCAAACTGTAGGTGTCTCTTTTTGTCTTTTTAAAAAATTATTTATTTATAAAGTTAAGTCTTTTTTATCCATGTATCCCCTTGCACCTTCTCCTTTCCCTCCTCCCGATCCTACCCAGTCAGTCTTCAGCCTCACCTCTCCCTAAGCCCTCATCCCCTCCCCGAAAAAGGCAAGAAGTACTAAGGTGAGTCAGCTCAACATGGTGCATCTACGCCAGGCAAGACCGATTTCCACGTCCTACTATCCAGACTGGGTTACGTCTTCCTCTGAAGGGAATGGGCTACGAGGTGCCAGCCCATGCACAGAAACACAGTCTAATCCCACCTCTCAAGGCTCCTCATACTGCCCATGTCAATCATCCACTTTTCCTTTTCAAATCCAAAATGTGAAAGCCACTTAGTCAAACCCTACTATAGAGTATAGTACAGTTCAGAACATGCCTTGAAGCCTGAAGATCAGAACCTTTCTAGAAATGCACTCCATGCCCAGGTTGTTGAGTCTTAGGAAGGGCAGACAAGACAAAACTGCCATCATATTAAGATGAGTGTTATTTGAAAGGTCGCTGCTCCCATAAGTTTATTAACTTAAAAGGAATCATCTCTTAAGAAAGAAATCCTTACATTTCAGCTCCTTCATTGTGTGAGTTGTGCCTGAACAAATTTCACTCCCAACTTCACCTAAAAACATTTAATAAGAAAAGGCCTATTCCAAGCCTGACTGTGTGCCTTGGACGTGCCTGCTGCTTGGTAACAATGTTTCATGCCAAGCGGAAACAAGGTCAGGTACAAGAGTGTTTAATCGGAAGATAGCTGGTTTGCTTAGATAGGGAACACAGCCTACTGCCATCCGCTGACCTTGAGAGAGGAAACAGCTCATAGAGCTTCCTTAATAGAAAAACAGCCCAGTAAGAACAGATGTGGAAAGTAACTATTTTGTTTACAGATAATTTCAGTTCAAATTGAAATTTTAAATACTAGCTGCCTTGATGCCTTTGTGTTTTGATACATAGGTGGGTTGGCATTTTGAAAGAGGCCCCTTTAGTGAGTCACATTGTTTATGAAACAAATCAGCCTTGGCTTTCAGGAGATTAGGGTTAAACTTTTGCTGGGGCTTTACTTCGAAACACTTTATGATTAGGTAGTTGGATTACTCTCCTTCACACAGAAAGGACTATTTTGCTGAGGCGATATTCATAGAACAGCTTGTTTTCCTGGCAACAATGATGGACTTATATCAATCTATGCTTGATCTCTTGTTGGATCTGCCTCATCATTGTTAAGAAGTTTTTAATCCATTTACCTCCTACCTGGGAAATATTAGAAAGAAGCAGTGGCAGAAACTCAGAGAATCTCATCTGCGCCAATTGATCTTATTTATAGAATTGTTATAGTTTTGGCCTTGACTTACCTAACACTGCATGTCTGAACAGCAATAGATAGCTGTTGCTTTGGTCTAAAACATCATTAAATAGATGGTGGTAATGATGATGATGGTGAAGATAATGGCTCTGGTTGGCTTTTATTTTTGTTTGGAGTGTGTTGTAAACAGTCTCTTTTATTTTCCTACTAACATCGAGATATATCTGTTAAGCTAGCTATTTGCTTGAGTTAAGAAAGCCATGTATTTAATACATCTTTTAATTTGCTATCAAAAGTGAGCTATGAATGTTCCTTAAGCTAGGCAAAACTAATGTTATTTAGTATGTTTCTTAAGAAAGTCATTTATGTGGTTACTTATTGAGTCTCAACATTTAAATCTGAAAGCTGAGGATAATATAGTTCTCATAGATTAGATGATTTGTAACTCATTATGCAATATTTATCAGTTATTTATTTTTTTAAGAAAATAATAAGAGATTGCTTTGATTCACCTAATCTTATTATCACATATAAAAATATTACAAATGTATTTTGACTCACTGAATTTACATGTTTTCCATATCTTGTGTAAAGAAATGGCACACAGATGGGTGTTTTCTGATTTTTGAGGATCTAAGAAAAGGAAATTCGACTGTATTTTCTGCAGAATATTCTAGAACATGCCAGCACTGACAGTTAAGGGATTGTTTCTCATCTTAAACCTGCCTGTCTGTCTTTGGAACTTAGGCCTAATTCTGTTTGCCCTGCTTCTGTGACACTGGAGATCAGTTACCTTTTTCTTTTGTTGTTGTTGCTTATTATGTTACAATTACCTTTTATTATGTTACAATTACCTTTGGCATTAATAAACTATTGTAAATTATCCTTCAGTTTTCTCTTCTTTACAACTAAACATTTGGCCGATTTTCAGCCTCAGGCATCACACTTAGTTTCCTTGTGTTCATGCATCTTTTATCTCTCCACTGTTTTTGTTAGCAAGTGGTGCATTGTTTCAAAAACTGGGAACAGAATGTGAAGGCTGAGTTTCAAAGTTTGGAGTTCAGGAGATATCTTGGAACTACAAAAAGGAATATTTTAAAATTAGCTACTTCTCTGTTCCTTTTCCCTTGAAAATGGATTCTACTTCTTTTTTTCTTATTTTTTTAATTAAAAAAATTTAAGCATATTCCTTACTGTTCCCCCTCCCTCCCAGCTTCCCCCAGCTCCCCCATATTCAACTCTTTACCAATGGTTTCATTTGCATTCTTTCACATATGTTGTGAAAGAATGCAAATAAAACCATTATTCCTTACAGAATGAAGATTTTCATAGAAAATAATAAATCTTGAAGAATTAACTTCTTTCATTCAAGCACTCATTTCTCTCTCAGAGTGATAGCTCTTCCTATGGAGGCATAATCCATAGCAACTGGTGTGAGTCTGTAGTCCATCAGACTGTCCATTTCTTTGCCTCTAGTGTTAGCTACTTTTCTGGTATATGACTATATACCTGGCAAGAAGCAATTTAAGAAGAAAGGGTTCATTCTTGCTTACCAGGGAAAGGGTATCATTCCACCATAGTGAAGAAAACATAGCAGCAGCCAAGAAAGTCATGGTGACAGGGGCATGAATCATCTGGTCATGTTGCATTTGTAGTCAGGTAGCAGAGAAGGAATAGGAAGCAAAGCCAGGCTTTCAAACCTCAAAGACTGACCAGGGATCCACCTCTCTAGATGAAAGGGAGGCTCTACCTCCAAAAACTTGTACAACACTCTTACACATTGCTACAAATATAAACATGAGCCTACAGGGATATTTTACATCCAACTAATAATATCCATGGTTCATATATATACACAAGAAGACTACTCTGTATCTGTGTCATCAGGAGCTGGATATTTTAAAGTGGAAACAATACCAATTATTGTGTCAGTATATGCTTTTGCTTTTGAGCCTCAAGTGACAACTTTCAGCTCTGCAATTATGTATATACCTGGGCATAAGATTTTTCTGGAAAGAATTGACCTTAATTACACTTTAATGTTGGAGTATGATGTGTCATAGCAGAGAATTACATAAAATTTCCAGAATTTCATATACATATTAGTTGATAAGTAAGCAAGCATATCCAAAGAAATAGTCTTATATCAGAGCAGAATATGGCTATTAGGACAGTTTGAAGCTTTCTTAAGAAATTCAAGTAATTTTCTTGGTGTGATTAAGTAGTGTGCTAGGCTAGAAAGAGCTTAGTTCATAGCTCTATATGCACATGCTGTTTACTAGCTTCTCACTGAATGTCATGCTATGATTCTCAGTCATTCACTTGTTTAGCCATGTGAGAGTGATAGTTTGTCTCCACTATTAATACCAACTTAATGAGATTTTATTTTAAGTTGGGGATGCCAATTTAGCAAACATCTGGTGTGGTAACACTTGTAATATGTACCAGCATTCATCTCTCACAAAATTTTTAGTTACCTGTGAGTCTTTTTGTGTTCACTGTAAATTTGCTTTTGGTATAAAGTAGGTGCTAGGAAGAATCAGTGGGTTATGCTGTGAATCCTGTTCAAAGGGGGCTTTCCAACAATATAACAGAAAAGTGAATAGTATATGATATTTATGATGAAGTCCCGAAGACACACATTCCATACAGAGCTACTGAGCTCTGTCACAGTTGCTTTTAACTGTTAAATCGCCAGAGCCTAGAGACATCAGAGAGACAAGAACCTGGGTTAATGAGGAATTACTTAGATCAGATTGACCTGTGCATATGTCTGTATAGGCTGTGGAGGGCTTAGTCTACTACATCTGTGGGCAGGTGTTCCTAGACTAGATAAGAAATCTGGCTGAGAACAAGCGTTTGAGTGTAGTGGCAAACAGCAATTCTCTATCATTCCTGAGCTGACCTCCTTCCATAATAGGTCTTAACCTGATAGTGCAAGCTAAACAAACTCTTAACTTCCTAAGCTTCCTTTTGGTGAAAGTGTTTCATCACAGCAACAGAAAGGAACTGGGAACAAGCTTCAAGTGGCAGAACATCTTTCTCATAGAATGACTATTAAGGATGTCAAGGGTTCTAAGGAAGTGCAAATAGTATTAGAGAGCAGAGATCCAGTTACAGTGCAAATGTTGAGCCAAATTTTATATGCAAAAAGACTCAGAGGTTTGTGGAAGTTTGGGGGAACTGATGTTTTTCATGAGTGCTTGGGTAAATGTGGTCACTAGGGAAGAAGGTAAACAGTGGATGCTTTGCTATAAAACTAGGGAGGAAATTAATTCCTGTTAATTCAAATCTTGTTTATTGTGATAAAGATGTTTAAATTATGCTTCTGTTTGTTCCCATACCCATTGCTAAATTGCTAGCTACTTGGAGGTTTAGCCTTTCGATTTCATAGACTCAGAACCTATGATTATAAATCGTGAAAGACAAGTTTATGAGTGAATATTGAAGAATGAAGATGAACTTAACTCTGTAGAGTATGACATGTTTTAAGAGTATCATTTTGGAAATTTTGAACTTTAGAAAAATAAAGCTGGGTAAGAAGGAACTGTGAAAAGACCTGGAATTAGAATTAGGTTGTCAGAGACTGCTTTTAGAATGCATGCCACTGTGTTTTGAATTTGGCAACTTAGGAAAAATCACCTAGGCAGTCTTCAATAGTGCTGATTACAGTCCAGGAAATGCATGAGTCTTTGGATGTTATGGTTGTGTAGGTGTGTGTAGGTTAGGTTCCTGTGACCTGGATTTTTAACAATGACATTTTAAATGTGTATGTGAGGTATAGAAAGGGTATGACTCATTTCCTTATGGAAATAGTGAACAGAGGTTATAAATGGGGAAAGTTTCACAGACATAGCTGAGCAAACTGGGAACATACTGTTTCTTCACATGGGGCTTATTAAAGCTAGTTCCTGGCTTGGAGACCTGTTACCTGGGAGGATGCCGATGTTTGCAGACTGTAAAGTGAGAGGACTTTGTGGCTGCTGGCAAAGATCTTGCTGTAAGCAAGTGGTTAAGAAAATAGGATGACTTGAAGTGGTTCTGGTGGCAGTGATATTCAACAGAACTTGGAAACACAGCAGGATCCAAGATAGCATTTCAGTATTGCTTAGGAGAATAGAATACTAGAGATGATGAAAGAAAACTCAGAAGTACTAATTAAAACAAAATTGTTGTCAATCATGACAGGGCACTGAGATTATGTATGTGTGTATGCATGTTTGTATGTATATATAAAAACACCTATGTGTCTATATACTTACCTAATAAGATGAGATGTCTATGGTAGAGAATAAAGAGTTAAGATCCTGAGAAGTTAGTTTGGACAGTGTGTGGGTGTGATGTTTCCGATGACTCCAGGGTCTGACTCACTACTCTAAGAACTTTTGAGCCCTGCAGCAAAAACATTGGTGGGAAGCTGAAGGCTTTGACTCTCATTCAAAAAAGAAGAGACGAGAAGGCTAGCTTGGAGAAAAGTTGCCTAAAACTATCAAGAGATTCAGAGAAGTGAATTAGTATCATAACTAGAGCTTTGCCAGCTTGAGTAATTAAGAAGTACTTAGGAATCATCCAATTTAGAATTCAGTAAAGTGATAACGAAGGGAGGTAGAAAACAATGTATCCCAAGTTTGTTTCACTTGATCAATGGATATGGAAAAAGGAGAAAAAAAGGAGGATGTCATCTATGAATAGTCAAAGTGACAATGTCCACACAGTTGTTAAAATACAAGATGATGCGTGGAAGAATCTGGTTGTTTTATTCTGGATGTTTTATATTATACAACTGAATTTGCACAGTATGATGAGAGGCTGTGGAAGTGGCTAAGTCAATAATGTGTTTGCCAGGGAAGTATGGCGACCTGAGTTTGAATCATCACTATCAGTGTTTAAACAAAATTAATAGGTGGGGCATGTGCCTGTAATTTCAGTGCTGGGGAGGAGATAGCTCCCTAGGATTCTCTGACCAGAAAGCTTATCTAAGTCATTAAACTATAGGTTCATTGAAAAACCCTATCTCAAAATAAATGAAAAGGGGATGGGTTTCCATATATACTTTCACTCGCTACATACATGATACTTTCACAATCAGCATTTGTGTAGCTGCTCCCTCCAGCACACACACACGCACACACACACACACACACACACACACACACACACACACAGTGCTTGAGGGTTGGTGAGACAATTCTGTGTTTGACACTCACATAGCGTGAGAGATGGCATGTGATAATGATATTGAAATAGGCTTTTCTTCGGGCTAGTGTCTGTAGGAATGAGAGAATTTATAAGGAACTGGACGCACTGGAAAACTGGAAGAATAGAAGGGACCTTGTCAAGTGTATGCTTTCTTTCTATAGGACAGAGCAGGATGGGTATCAAGGGCAAAACCTAAGGTATTTTTGTTTGTTTATTTTTTGTTTTGTTTTATTTTGGTTTGGTTTTGGTTTTGTTTGTTTTTTTTCCTAGAAAATATCTCTTGGATCTCTCTGTGAAGACTGAGTATAAATGTAATAGAAAAAGCTGTCAAATGGAAAGCAACCTACAAAGCTTTAGACCAGCAGATCTCAACCTTCCTAATGCTGTGACCTTTTAATACAGTTCCTCATGCTGTGCTAAACCCCAACCATGAAATTATCTTCATTGCTACTTCATAACTGTACAAATTATAATATAAATATCTGTGTATTCAGATGCTCTTAGGGAACTCCCATGAAAGGGTCATCCAACCCTAAAGGGGTTGTGACCCACAGACTGAGAACCATTGCCTTAGCTAGCTGATGGGTTGTGGGTGTGTTTTGTCCAGGGAGTGTGAAGCCAGAAGGAATGATTGCTAGTGCCCAGCATTGACTCTGTGGGGAGGGTCTACACTTGTACCATGAAAACAATCCCTATTTCACTTAGTGTTACTTCTTCTAAGTTCCTTTTAAATTTTATCATTTTAGTATTATGTTTTCATTTTTAACTGACTTCATTTGTATGATTCACTTTATTTTTATGAACATTTATAAAGTTCATCATTTTCAAAGTATGCAACATATGCTTTTTTAGAATACTTGACAAACGATGGTGCTATGGAGCCACCATCTAATTCTGGAGCATGTTTTTAGCACAATCAGTAACTGGAATATTCTCCTCTCACTCTCTCTCTCTTCCTCTCTCTCTCTTTCTCTCCACTTGCACACACACACACACACACACACACACACACACACACACACACACACCCCTCCATCCCAGTATCCATAGTCAATCCACCTATTACCTGTTCTGGACACTTTATAGTCTGCAATGGAAATTTTTCAGCTTTGTATTTTGCTTATGACATCATAGCCAAAGCTCTTGGATACTGTTCACCAGAACTTCATTTCTTTTTATGTCGTAATAATACACTATCGTCTGCATAGCCCATATTTCCCAATGACAGTTTGATAGATATTTTGGTATTTCTCATTCCTATGTATCAGGTCAGGAATAATGCTGCTATGAGAGCACCATGCCAGCTTTTGTGACTCTTGTGGAGTTACTTAGTGACATGGCAACTGTTTAATTTCTTGGACATCTGCCACACAGTTTTCTAAAGTGCCAGCACAACTTGACTTGCCTGGAGCAGCATGAAGGTTACAGCATCTTCACATCTTTTCTGACTCGCTATATTATATATTGGTAATTATAGCCTTCCTAGGGGGTGTAAAATAATACTGGGTGGGTACTTGGGGGGCTGTTTGTTATGCTATATAAGTATTCTGCCACTGAACAATATCTCAAACCTCTTTATTTATTTTGAGACAGAGTCTTGCTAAGTTGCTAAGGCTGTCTTTGGATTAGGATCCACCTGCCAAAGCCCCTCATTGGCAGGGATGGTAGGCAAGCATCAAACCTGCTTATGTTTGATCTGCACTTCACTGCTGACTATTGATGCTGAGTGTCTTAGCTTGGTGGTCAATGTATAGCTTTAGAATAGCCTCTATTTAAATCTCTTGCCCATATTAATTGGGATACTTGTGGTTTTATTGTTGGTTGAGAATTTTATACATGTTACAATGAATTTGATCAAATCCAGTATGACTCATTGCCCCATCACCCCAGATGTTTTCCAAACCCATTACTTCTCCATCTCAAGTTCATGTCATCTTTGACAACCCCCCACCACAGTTAATATTGACAGTATATATTCTGGATATAATTCCTGTGTATTGGATAAGAATAACAATAGACATGTTATTTTTGTATGTGTCAGCTATGTCACTTACAGATATTTTCTTCCACTCTGTCATTTTTTTCCCAGAATCATTTTAATAAAGCAGTCAGATTTATTTCCTTTTTGCTCCATTTCTATTTATTACTTTAATGAATTATTGTCTCATTCCAAAACATAGATATTTGTGTATAGGTTTCCATTAGAGAATTTTGGAGTTTAAATATTGCTAAGTGTATTTTTGAAACATTTTGTCTAACTTTTATATGTGGTATAGGGTTGGTTTGCAACTGCATTTTTTTGTTACTTTTTTTTTTTTTAATGATTTACTATGTAGGCTAGGCTAGGCTCACACTTTCTATCCTCCTTCCACCTGCCAAGTGCAGAGATTATGGGCATGGGCTATGCCATTTTGCTACTGATGCATTATTCTGCATATGGACATCCCATCTCTTTGTTTCACTATCACTAATCTTTCAATGTCAGTTAACCATATACTTGCAGATTCTCATCTGTATTCTATTATTCATTTTGTTTTGCCTGCATGTATTTTTGTGTGCTCCACATGTGCAATATTCATGAATGCTAGCAGAAGACTAGAGACTGAAGGAGTAATGGATGATTGTGAACTGTAGTGTGAGTGCTTCGAATCAAACTCTGATACTCTGAAAAACAACAAGGAAATGACCTTAACTACGGAGCCATCTCTTCAGCCCTGTCCTCCACTATACTGTATACCTGCATTGTTACACAAGTGCCACAGTGTTTTGATAATAACATGTATGTAACAAAATTAAAAATAGCTTTACTCTTGTTATATCGACAAATGCTGTTATTCAAAGCTGTATTTTAGATAAAAATAATTAGGCATTATAGTTGACTTGGATTATACTCTTCATTCCAAATGAAAAATTACTTGACATTATGTCTATATGTTTCCCTTAATGTCTATGACTGGAGACAGAGGGAAAAATGTCTTGCTGGAAATAATTACTCTGAATAGAACTTTATGAGTATACGAATAGAAATTGTAATGAATGAACAGAGAAGTGAACAAATAAAATAGAGTCCATCAATTCAGCACTACTATTTGAAGAGGACATGGGGATTATATTGTTCTTTATTGTGAATCCTGAGCATTATGGAAATGCAGGTAGTGTGAACATAAATGCTTTCCATCTACAGACTGTGGCTTTTCCAGCAGTGGTCAAACACTGATGTGCTTTCAATATGTGAAACACTCTCTGAAGCTGTGTAATATTACTTTCCTTTATATTGATTTCAAAGAACACATAAAAGTAAGTTAGAGGCAGCTGTTTAGAATGTTGTGTTGCATGAATTCTGGTTGTAATGAAAGAAACTCAGAGCCAGATATCCGGGAAAGTTTGAAATATCTAAGAGAGAAACACCACAGTCAAATCTCACCTAGCTATCTTCCAGCTTCCTCAGCCTCACTCCTGGTCACTTCTAATTGCTTGCTGTCTTCCTAAGCCTGCCTTAAATACCTTCTTTACCCAGCTGTATCCCATCCAGGTTAAGATTAAAGGGGTGAGCTGCTCTATGTTAGCCTTGAACTCAAAGAAACAGTAAGATCTCTCTGGAGTTATGGGATTAAAGGTGTAGATAACCCCTCCCTGCTTTCCCTGTGCTGGGATTAAAGGTGTGTGCCACTGAAATCCTGGCTGTTTGGGCTTGTACTCACAGAGATCTAGAACTCCAAGGGATCCAGAACTCCTGGAAATCCAGAACTCCCAGAGCTATGTGAGTTACCACTGCTCTGTTATCCCTGGAACTCCTGGAGCTACCACTTTCTAGTTTGACTGTGGGTTGATCTCTTGATATTCCAGGTTTTATTAGATATGTAACATCTCACCACAATGTTGTCTTTTATGATGTGGAAACAGTGTGTGTGCACATGTGTATGAGTTTGAATTTGTGTGTTTGCATGTCAGAAATAAGAGAATAAATAAAAGAATACAGATGAAAATTATTTCTTCTAGAATAAAATAATATCCACAACAGGGCTGTCTAGTTCACTCAGAGTGAACTGGAACTTGCTTGCTGCCTAGCCTGACAACCTGAGTTCAATCTCCAGAGCACCCAAGGTGGAGAGCAACAACTGACTTCTACAAGTTGTCCTCTGTCCTTCACTTGAACACACCATATACAGACCACATATATACAGACCACATATATAAATGGCATGCACCATGAGTCCTCACACTGGAGGCAGAGGAAGGTGGATCTCTGTGATCTGTGTTTGAAGATTGCCTGGTTTACATGGCAAATTCTAGACAAGCAAAGGCTACACAGAGTGACACTGTCTTGAAAATAATAAACAAACTAACCAACCAAAAAGCAAGTAAATAAATGTTTCAAGATGCCAGCAATCAGCCATGCACACACAGCAGTCAGCACAGACAACAATATGGTGAGACTATGTCAATTCATGGAGTAGTGCAGTGACCCTGAAGGTTCACTGTAAAGCAAACAATTCATGGCCAATACTGCTGAATTTTTGTTCTGTTTTGGTATTCTGGGAAACCAAAGCACCTGATGATCAGGATGGGTGTTTTCTTTTTATCTTTCATTATTGCTTCCTTCTGAATGCATCTACTGACACACCTATGTATATAAAAACACATTCATTGCATAACTAGTGATAGAATCAATTGTTGGTTATCTCGGATAGACAGGAGTCAGCTAAATTCTAGAAAATAACATGTTTTTGTCTGTGTAAGGTAAAACAACAACAACAACAACAGAACATTTTGATAACTGAATGATATATTATCCCTTTCATCTTCATGACAAAAAAGTCTGGCTTTGTTTCAGAGTTATCCTGTGTGGACTAGTGTAATGACACTATTGAGACTATATGACATTAGTGCATCAATACCAGTGTCCAATAGGCTGAGGCTTATATATTAACAACATGAGTACATGGGCTCATATTCCCTCATAGGAACCTAATTTAACTCTCAAAGGAAGTAGGCATGTATGAGTTGGTCCTAATTTATGCAAAAAATTAATCCCATCTATAATTTAGAAATTAAGCATTCATAAATATGTGTAAAGTGCTTTGAATCATCTGTTGTACTTTTAAGTCAAACTGTCATTACATTGTGTGAAACAAACCAGTTTCTGATGCTGCCTGCATTGGGTTTTCTAATTAAGAGGAAATATGATTTGATAAAATGTACCCTGATCACTCAAAGTCATCACATTAAATGGTGAGGCCACATCGCCTGATCTGTCTTTACTTGTATGTTTCCTTGACTATAACAGTAGGGTCTGACCATTGCTGTGATCTGTCCACATAACTTAGGTTACCTTGAAGTGGCCTCTCAAGAGCCCATTGTGACGTGAGTGCCTTAGAAGGGGTAGAACAAGAACCATGTGCTGCTGTGTAGGTGTTTGTTCATGTTCCTCCATTACACATGAATGCTACTCTCCTTATATAGGAAGTGATACAGAAGTGTATGCTGCACATTTAATGATTTCAGTTTTCTTTTCAGCTGAGAAATATTTCATAGTGTTTACATATCATATATTCACTATCTGTTGATGGACATCTAGGTTGTTTCCTTATCCTAACTATTGTGAATGCAACTAAAATGCCCATAAATGAACAAGTCTTTCTGTAGTAAGATACAAAGACCTGTTTGGTATATGCCCAAGAGTTACATAGCTGGGTCAAATGGTAGTTTTACCTTTAAGTCTTTGGAAAAATGTCTAGACTGATTTCTACAATAGTGGCCCAAGAATGAGCAAGCCAAAATTTCTACATAGTATGACAGATTGTCTCCAAGACCTATTCCTTAACTGTTGAGACTTAATAGCTATTCAGGAAAGGGGAGTTATTCTTTGAGATTATGGCCATGAGTAAGTTTTCCATGCTCCAGTGGATGACCTCACACTCACATGCATATAGGTACCACTAACTCAATTTGATGTATTACCTCAAAATGAAAAAGTATATGAAGCTGAAGGGTGTTATGGTTATATTTCATTTGCATGAAATTCTCAAGAATAAAGAAAAAAAATTTGAAGTGAATGTAAAAATATCCTGTTTATGTTTATCACATGCTTTTGAGGTTTCAACTAATGTTTAGAAAATAAACATCAATTTGAAAATCAAATTCTTATCACACAACTTAAAAATATCAGACACTCCCATTCTTTTCTGGGAGAGACAGGTTCCAAAAATCAAATTAATCATCACAAATAATCTCTAACACATTTAATATAGAGACAGTACTTCCAGCAGGAAGTGGCAGAATTGACTGAATCTTGTTTTAAATGGAGGCCTCACACCTTAGGACATTTTAGAATTCTACCCTCAGGAGCATGCCTGTGTGCAGTGACTTGATGACTCAAAAGTGAACTTAATTCACACCTCACTATGCCAGTCTACTTTATAACACCTTTGTCCAATGTGTTAAAGGCGCTTAAAATAGTGAGCTCACATTTTTCTCCTCTCCAAACATGCCTAAATCTGATAAATTATCACGGCCTAAGACAAGAAAGTTTTACCAACTGAATTCTAGTTTTTTGTTATTATTTTGTAAACTAGGATAGAAAGTACCATTAATTAGGCTTGGTGGCACACTCATTCAATCCCAGCCCTCAGGAGGCAGAAGCTGTTGGACACTGAGCTAGAGGACACCTTGGTATACACAGTAAGTTGTAAGAAATCCAGAAATTTGATGTGAGTCAGTATACTTTCTTAGTAATTCTTCTCCCTCTCTTCTCTACTTCTATCCCCTCTTTTGCCCTCCCTCTTTCCAGATGGCCTTCCTTGCTGCTTCCATGCTCACGTGAATTTTATTAAACACCTCTTCTTTTCTTTACCTTTCCTTCCCATTCCCTTTTTTCTTTTCTTCCTTTCTTCACTTTCATTTTTTTTCATTTTCTTTTCTTTTCTCTTTTTTCATTTCCCTCCTATTCTATTTTCTTTTCATTTAGTCTCCTTTCTTTTTTTATTTTTTTTTATGGGCTCCAAGATGCCAGTCCAAGGTGTTTCAGATCCCAAGCTGTTCAGTGTTTGTGGTTTGCAGCTTGGACATGTTTTGCTTTTTGTTTAAAGTCCACTAATGTGTGAATGCATCCCCTGCTTATGTTTCCGGAATTGTGAAACCTTACTCAGGAGGATATTTTCCATATCCATCCATTTGCTAGCAAATTTTAGAATATCATTATTTCTTACTGCTGAGTAGTACTCCATTGTGTAGATGTACTACAGTTTGGTAATCTATTCTTCAGTTGATGGGCATCTAGGTTGTTTCCAGATTTTTGCTATTACAAATAATGATGCTATGAACATAGTTGAGCTAATGTTTTTGGGGTGTGAATGTGCCTCTTCAAGGTATATACCCAGTAGTGGTATTGTTGGATCCTTGGGGAGAGTGATTCCCAGTTTTCTGAGAAACCATCATACTGCATTCCAGAGTGGCTGAACAAGCTTACAAGCTTACCAACAATGGAGGAGTGTCCCCCTTGCTCAGCGTCCTCTCCAGCATAGGCTGTCATCTGTGTCTGTCATCTTAGCCAGTCTGACAGGTGTCAGGTGGTATCTCAGAGTTGTTTTGGTTTGCATTCCTTTCTTCCTTTCTTTTTCTTTATTTTTTCCTTTCCCTTCCCTTCTTTTTTCTTTCTTTTTTCATTTTCTTTTATTTCTTTATCTTTCAAAAAATTTTTCTTCTCTCCCTTTTCTTTTTTTCTTTTCTTTCTCCAATGTCTTAAGATATATCCATTCATTTTATTTCATGATACGTTTCCTTTTAGTAGTAGTAGCAGCAGTAGCAGTATGCAGCAGGAACATTTCTCTCTCTCTTTCTCTCTCTCTCTCCTCCCCTCTTACACACACACACACACACACACACACACACAGAGAGAGAGAGAGAGAGAGAGAGAGAGAGAGAGAGAGAGAGAGAGAGAGATCTGGAATATGGAAGAAATCATAGGTAATCGTCTTCCTTCCATAGTTTGACTTCTTTCACTTAACAAAACACTTTTCAGTTTTATTTGTTTTATTGCAGATTTCATTTTTCTTTATAGATGAACAAAATTTCATTATATGTAAGTAGTACATTTTCTTTAATAATTCATCTGTTGATTGGAATCTTACTGGTTCTGTTTTTTTTTTAAGAAAAGTACTGCTATTTTTAAAATAAATTTATTTTTATTAAATATACAGTATAGAGAAGAGGGCACCAGATGTCATCATAGATGGTTGTGAGCCACCATGTGGTTGCTGGGAACTGAACTCAGGACCTCTGGAAGAACACTCAGTGCTCTTAACCACTGAGCCATCTTTCCAGCCCCTGGTTCTGTTTTAAGATGCAGCATACCGTTGTTATATCTTGACTCAGAGTCCTATAAGCACATGCCAAAGTTTTCTTGGTCTATGCTTTATATAGTTTCAAATTTGTGTGTCTTGAAACTTCTGTTGATTATGTTGCTTGACAGTTTCATGCTTGTATAAAGTGCATTCTAATTGCTGTGATCTATCCACTGTTTAATATCCCCTTTATTATATGCTATTCTTCCTAGAAATTTCTTTTGTAAACCCATGTTTTTATATTATTTTATTTCTTTGAGACCCACTGTGGCTAGCTGGGTTATGTAAGCAGACAGAGGTTTGGAATTGACCTTTGGAGCCTGGTGTGCTCCTCAACTGAAAACAATATGTACTCCTCTCAATGGACTCATCAGTTACCAAGAGTTCAGCAGAGTCGGGTAAGACCACCTGCCCCACCCTCCAGTGCCAATCTCCTCCCAGATCCGTGATTGACTGTTGACTGGTGCAGCCTTGTGCAGAGCCTCTGAGGCAAAAACATCTGTCTCCAGTCTGAGTTTCATGTTGGCTGTATTAGGTTCCATCCACGCTCTCACTTGATATTTTACATAATAGCCAATCTGAATAACATAGAATAGAAATTCAAAGCAGTATTAATTTACACTTAATAAATGGTTACGAATTTATTTTTTTCTTCTCAAAACTGTCTATATATCTTATGATCAATTTATTGATTGAATGGTTTATTTTGATATTTAATTATTTAATTTTTAATGTATTGTAAATATTAAACTCCTGTCTGATATATAATTAAAATTTCCTGCCTTCTATTCTGTTGGCTTATACTGTACTCTGTCAACTGTTTTTTCTGCTGTATAGAAACTTAATTTCATGCAGTCTCAACAATCAATTCTTGAGAAGCTTTTCTGTATTCTTGCATTTTTTTTTAGCAAGTCCTTCCTTATGCCAATGTAGTAAGTATTTCCTCTATTTTTTTTTTTTAACAACAGATCTTACTTAAAGATCTTGGGTCCATTTTTAATAGAGTTTTGTGCAAGGCAAGATCAACCCAGTTTTAGTTTTCTACAGTTGATTAACCACTTTTCCAAGCAATATTAAGTGAAGAATGTGATAGGTTGTTTATTTTTGTATTGCTTGTTGGTTGTCTGTTTTTTGTTTTTCTGCCAATGCGTATTTTCACCATCTTGGAGAAATAAGTGGCTGTGGATTCATGCATTGACTTCTGGGTCCTCTACTTTACCCTATGGGTCTATATGTTTGATTTCATTCTAACTCCAGGCTCTGTTTGTTACTAAGGCTTTCTAGAGCAATTTGAGAACAGTAGATGTGATACCTCCAGAATAGGTTTTTCTACTTGAGGATTACTTTGGTTATCCATGATCTTTAGGGCTTTATATGAAGTCTAAAAATTCCTGTAGTGTTCTAGCATTGTGTGGATAGTATTGACAACCTGTGGATCCACTCATCCCATTTAAATTAAGCTATTTGGGGGCTTGCTATAAATCTCAGAGTGGATAAAGTTGCTTGTTTCCATGCCTGTGTTCAATGGCTAGGATCCACATAGTATAGGGAGAGAAACAACTTACAAGCTGTCTTCTGACCCTCATATGAGGGCTCTATTGAGCAATCCATCCTACATACACATATAAATACAAATATAAATGGAACTAATGAAATAAATTTACTCAAGAGACTAAATAATGAATTAGACTATTTAGTGAAGCCTTTTTTTTATTTGATTATTCTTTTAGTTATTTTTTTGCCTTCCAATGATCTGGCAAGACTCTTATATTTAGGAGCTGGTAATCACTGCAAAAAGCACAGCAAGCCTTACAGTTAGAGTTTGGAAAAGGATCTTGATCATCTTGTCTAAAAACAGGAAGGGAGGATTAGTTGTCACAGGCACTGAGACATACATGACCTGACAACATACTAGTGGCAAATTAGAATCTCATGAACGAATTTGAGGCATATTACAGAGACAAGGAAAGGTATGGTGTGCATACTTCAAATGGTAGTACTCATGAGGCAGAGGCAGGAAGATCTCTAGTTTAAGTGTAGACTGGGCTACATAGTGAAATTCCATTTTAAAGATAGCAAATTTGGCATTTACTGGCTGATGCATAGAAGTTATGAATGAAAGGAAGAATCAAGATTTATTATCAGGTTTTCTTACACTCAGCTTTTGGAGTCATGTAGGAGGAGACATGGTTATTTTGTGATTAAAATGAAACCCGATAGGATTTGATTCACCTGAATACAATATCCAGCAGATTGTTGCAGATCTGAGTTAAGAATTCATTTAATAAAGCCACAATTTCCCAGCTAAACTACAGAGAGGAGAGAATGCTAAAGATGCACCATGAATGCTGTGGACAACCAATATACAGATAGGTGAAACAGCGCCCAGTAAGACTAATTAGAGTAGCATCCCAAAAAGGTAGACAGAAAAGAAGGGACCTGTCAAGCTATACAGAGGGCTTTGGGAAGGTCCAAGGGCAGTGACATCATTAAAGAGAAGCAGCAGGGAGACAATCTAAAAGACATTTGTTAGGCAGTCAACAAAACAGCATCACTAGCAGCTTGCTGTGCAGAAAGGTCTGCAAATCTCTTAGTCAGCCACCAGCTTAACACATCTTTTATGAAAAAATCATCATCCTGATGTCTTATTCCAGCTCATGTATTCTAACCTTTCCAACTTTTAGAATTGAAAACTGCAAGGTAAGACTTTGCTCACACAAGGAAATGTTAAGTTTAACTACCTGATTCACAGAACAAAATCTTTTTCTTTGAGGTGAAGAACAATTTCATTAAAGGAACATGGGAATTCTAATGTTCCTAATGAGAATAGGTCTTTATTTTTTATTTCCAATGAAGCCAAATTTGGTAAATGTTTGAAATTAAACATTGATATACAGAGACTCAAAAGATGAAATACTGACACACTTAAACAATTACTTTCAAAATAAGTTTGTTTTGATTTGAGTATGTCTACTCATGTGTATGTATGCTGCATGCTTGCAGGTAGCCACAAAGCTGAAAAGGAGTGTCAGATCCCATGGACCTGGAGTTATAGGTAGTGTGAAGCACCTAATATGAGTGCTGGGAAGCAAACTCATATTGTCTGCAAAATTTGCAAGTGCTATTCACTGCTGACCCATCTTTCCAGGCCTTGCAACGTTTCCTTACTTTTTATTTTCTCAGTGTTGTTTGTATACACAGAAAAGTATGTAGTCAAAAAGAGATATTCAAATAAAAGAAAACCTTAAAAGATTATGATGATGGGGTACATGATGTAAAATCACCAAATAATAAATATAAAAATAAAAAAGATGATTAAATATATTAGGTAAATGTTGGAGGTTAAAATGAAAACCAATCTTTCTTTCTTTGTACTTTGTATTTATGATCCACAAGTTCTAGTGTGTTGGTATGAACTAACTTCAAAGTCATGTTGAATTTTGAAATGGAATTCTCTTTGAAGTTCTGATTATTATATGTCTTCCTGAATCTAGAATTTTAGTAAAACAATGTGCAAAAACCAAAATTGCTTCCTAATAATTTACTTAAGACATTGAAATATGTGACAAAATCAGAAATAGTCAACCTTGATGAGGTTATAAATTTAAAAAGATATGACATAGAAACCATATATGGTTTCCTTAACCCACAGGAAAGACACAAGTCCAGTAAGGCAGATGTTATCTAATATACAAGTGAGAAAGAAAGAGATTATTTTATTTTACATTTGCTTTTTTGAAAATTTAATTCTGACTTATGTGTGCCTGTGTGTCTGTATGTGTACTGCACACACGCAGGTCCCCACAGATGCCAATAGTGGACATCAGCAGTTGTAAACCACCTTATGTCTGTACCGGACCAAACAAATCTTTGCAAGTGCAGTAAGTGCTCCTAACTGCTCAGCTATCTCTCCACCCCAATAAGTTTATTTTGTTTTAAATTATGCATCTTTGTTTGTCTTTGTTTTGGTATGTACATCTGAACACAATGTCCACAAGGGTCAGAAGGGACATCAAATTCTAGAGTTAAAGGTGGTTTAAGCTGCCCAATTTGGAAGCTAGGGACTGAGCTCAGATCTTCTGCAAGTGTAGTGTGTGCTCTTAACCATGGAGTCAGTTCTGTCCTGGAAAAGCAATTCCTTTTACTAAAGGACAAACCTGAGTTTAGAAAAGAAATCTGTTTGATTGAATTCTAGTTTCTTGAGTTCTCTATATGTTTTAGAGATCAGGCCTCTGCCAGATGTAGGGTTGGTAAAGATTTTTTTCCCATTGTGTAGGCTCTCATTTTGTCTTATTGACCATGTTTTTTGCCTTACAGAATCTTCTCAGTTTCAGAAGGTCCCAATTATTAATTGTTGCACTCAGTGTCTGTGTTACGGGTGTTATATTTAGAAAGTGGTCTCTTGTGCCAATGCTTTCAAAGGTATGTCTCATTTTTTTTTTCTGTCAACTGGGTTTATGTTGAGGTCTTTGACCCACTTAGATGTGAGTTTTGTGCAGGGTGATAGATATGGATCTATTTGCATTTTCTACATACCACCATCCAGTTATGACAGCACTGTTTGTTGAAGATGCTATATTTTTTTCCCATTGTATATTTTGGACTCTGCGTCAAAGATCAGATGATCATAGGTGTGTGGATATATGTCAGGGTCTTCATTTTGATTCCATTGTTCTACAAATCTATTTCTGGGCCAGTATAAAGCTATTTTTATTACTGTAGCTATATATTATAGAGCTTGAAGTCAGGGATGGTGATGCCTCCCGAAGTACTATTATTGAACAAGATTTTTTTCCTCCCAAAACTGTTTTTTGTTTTGTTTTGTTTTCCCATATGAAGTTGAATATTGTTCTTTCAAGGTCTGTGAAGAATTGTTTTGGGATTTTGATGGAGATTGCGTTGAGCCTGTAGGTTGCTTTTGGTCAGATTGCCATTTTTACTATGTTGATCCTACCTATCCAAGAGCATGGAAGATCTTCTCTTTTCTGCTATCTTCTTCAACTTTTTTTTCTTTTCTTTTTATTTTTTATTATGTATAAAGTCTCATTTTTATCCGTGTATCCCCTTTTCAAACTCCCTTCCTCATCCCATCCCTCCCAGTCACTCTCTCTTTTCCACATCTCCTTATCTCCTCCCCTGCAATGGCAGGAGGTCCCAAGATACCAAAGAGTCTTAGTTCAGCATTCACTCCAGGAAGATCCACTTTCCTTATCCCAACATCAAAACTGGGTCAGGTGTTTCTGTGGAAGGAATAGGGTCCAAGGTGCCGGTCCAAGATGCTTGTGATCCCATGCTGTTCAGTGGTTGTGGTTTGTAGCCTGGGAATGCTTTGCTTTTTGTTTAAAGCCCACTAATGAGTGAGTACATTCCCTGCTTATCTTTCTTGGTTTGTAATACCTCGCTAGGAGGATATTATCCAAATCCATCCATTTGCCTACAAATTTTAGCATATCATTTTTTCTTAGTGCTGAATAGTACTCCATTGTGTAGATGTACCACAACTTGTTAATCCATTCCTCAATTGAGGGTCATCTAGGTTGTTTCCAGGTTCTTGCTATTACTAATAATACTGCTATGAACATAGTTGAGCTAATGCCTTTGGAGTGCAAATGTACATCTTTAGGGTATATGCCCAATAGTAGTACTGCTGGATCCTTGGGGAGGTTAATTCCCAGTTTTCTGAGAAACCGCCATACTGCATTCCAAAGTGGCTGAACAAGTTTGCACTCCCACAAACAATGGAGGAGTGTTCCCCTTGTTCCACATCCTCTCCAGCATAGGCTATCATCTGTGTCTTTAATCTCAGCCATTCTGACAGGTGTCAGGTGGAATCTCAAAGTTGTTTGATTTGCATTTTTATGATGGCTAAAGATGATGAGCGCTTTTTCAAGTGCCTTTCAGCCACTTGTATTTCTACTGAGAATTCCCTTTTTAGTTGTGAACCCCATTTTGTGATTGAGTTGTTCAAGGTTTTGGACTCTAGATTCTTGAGTTCTTTATATATTTTAGTGATCAGTCCTCTGTCACTTGTAGGTTTGGCGAAAATATTTTCCCATTCTGTAGGCTGTTGTTTTGTCTTATTGATTATGTCCTTGGCTTTACAGAAGCTTCTCAGTTTCAGGAGGTCCCACTTATTGATTGTTGTTCTTAGTGTCTATGCCACTGTTGTTATATTTAGGAAGTGGTTGCCTGTGCCAATTCATTGGAGGGTATTTCCCACTTTCTTTTCTATCAAGTTTAGAGTGGCTGGGTTTAGGTTGAGGTCTTTGATCCACTTAGATTTGAGTTTTGTGCAGGGTGATAGACTTGAATCTATTTGCATTTTTCTATACACTATCATCCAGCTATACCAACACCATTTGTTAAATTGAATTCCATTGAATATTTTGGGCCTCTTTGTTGAAGATCAGGTGTTCATAGGTTTTTGGTTTAATTCCCAGATCCTCAATTCGATTTCATTCATCCACAAGTTCATTTTTTATGCCAGTACCAGGCTGTTTTTAAAATTGTAGCTCTATAATGTAACTTGAAGTTGGGGATAGTGATGCCTCCTGAGGTTCTTTTGTTGAGAAAAATTGTTTTGGCAATCCTGGCTTTCCTGTTATTCTTAAATGTCTTTAAGTTTTTTGTCATACAGGTCTATTAATACTTTGGTTAGAGTTACTCGAAGATATTTAATACTATTTGCACCTATTGTAAAATGTTTTGATGATTTCTTTTTCAGTCCTTTTATTATTTGTGTATAGGAGGGCTATTGATTTTATTTTTTAGTTAATATTTTAACCTGCTACATTGCTGAAGGTGTTTATCAGTTGTAGGATTTTCCTGATAGAATTTTGGGGTCACTTATATATACTATCATATTACCTGTAAATAGTGATAGTTTGACTTCTTCTTTTCTAATTTGTATCCCCTTGACCTTTTGTTGTCTCATTGCTTTAGCTAACACTTCAAGAATTATATTGAATAGACATAATTCTATATTTATATATGTATACATGTATACATATATGGAGAGAGAGGACAGACTGTCTTGTTCCTGATTTTAGGGGGATTGCTTAATTTCTCTTCACTTAGTTAGATGGTTTTCTGTATATTGCCTCTATTATGTTTAGGTATTTTCCCTGTATCCCTGATCTCTCCAGGAGTTTTGTCAAAGGCTTTTTTTTTAGCATCTATTAAGATGGTCATGTGTTCTTTTGTTTTCTTTCAGTTGCTTATATGATGGATGATATTGACAGTTTTTTTGTATATTGATCCATCTCTGAATCTCTTGCTTGAAGCCTACTTGATCATAGTTGATGATTTTTTGATATTCTTGAACTCAGTTTTCCAATATATTATTGAATATTTCTGCATCAATATTCATGAGGGAAATTGGTCTGTAATTCTCTTTCTTTGTTGCATCTTTGTGTGACTTGGGGATCATGGTGATTATAGCCTCATTAAAAGAGTTTGGCAATCTTCCTTCTTTTATATTGTATGGAACAATTTGAGAAATATTAGTATTAATTCTTGGAAAATATGGTAGAATTCGGTGCTGAAACCTTTTGACCTTGGCTTTTTTTTTCTTTCTTTTTTTTTTTTCCTTGGGAGACTTTTAATAACAACTTCTATTTCTTGGGGGCTATAAGTCTAATTAGACTATTTATCTGGTCTTGATTTAATTTTAGTAAGTGGTACCTCTCCAGAAAGAAGTTCATTTCTTTTTGGTTTTCCAATTCAGTGCAATAGAAATTTTCAAAGCATGACCTAATGACTCTTTGGATTTTCTGGGTGTCTGTTGTTATATCTCCCTTTTCATTTCTGATTCTGTGTATTTGGATACTCTCTCTGTGTCTGCCTTTTTCTTAGTTTGGATAACGGTTTATCTATCTTGTTGGCTTGCTCAAAGAACCAACTTTCTGATTCATTAATGTGTTATATTGTTTTTCTTTGTTTGAATTTTATTGATTTTTGCCCTGAGTTTGAGTTCTTCCCGTCATCTACTCCTTCTAGGTGACTTTGTTTCTATTTCTTCTAGAGCTTACAACTGTGCTGTTGAATCTCTTGTGAGAGATTCTCCAAGTTTATCCTGTAGGCATCTAATGCATTGAACTTTCCTCTTAGCATTGCTTTCATTGTGTTTCATAAGTTTGGGTATGTCATGGATTCATTTTCTTTGAATTCTTTGAAGTATTTAATTTCTTCCTTTACATCTTCCTTGACCCAGAGGTGGTTCAATTGAAATGTCTTTATTTTCAGTGAATTTGTAGGCTTTCTGTGGTTTGTGTTGTTGTTGAACTCTAAATTTAGTTCATGGTGGTCTTATAGAGTAAATAGATTCATTCCCAATTTTTTGTATCTATTCATATTTACTTTATGCCCAAAAGCTAAGTAGAGAAATCTCAACATAAAAACTCCAAATGGATGAAAGACATGTACAAAACTACTCAACATCTTTAGCCACCAGAGAAATGCAAATTAAAACAACTCTGAGATACCATCTCACACCTGTCAAAATGACTAAGATCAAAAACACAGATGACAGCCTATGCTGCAGGAGATGTGGAGCAAGGGGAAAACTCCTTTATTGCTGGTGGGAGTAAAAATTTGTAAAGCCTCTGTGGAAATCAATATGGCAGTTCCTCAGAAAGCTGGGAATCAATTTCCCCAAGGATCCAGCAATACTACTATTGGGCATTTACCCAAGGGATACACATTCTTACCCCAAGGGCATAAGCCCAACTATATTCATAGCAGCATTACTCATAATAACCAGAACCTGGAAACAACCTAGATAACCCTCAACTGAAGAATGGGTTAAAAAATTGTAGTATATTTACACAGCAGAAAAAAAAAAAAAAGATATCCTGAAATTTGCAGGCAAATTAATGGATCTGCAGAGTATCATCCTGAGTGAAGTAACACAGACCCAGAAAGATAGAACAGGTATGTACTCACTGGTAAGTGAATTTTAGATGTAAAACAATGGATAAGCAGGCTACAATCCATGCTTCCCCCACCCCCCAACCCACAGTAGCCACATAACAGGAGAAAGAGAGACAGACATTCATCAGTCCCCATGGGAAGGGGAAACAGATAAGATCTCCTGAGAAAATTTCTAACAAAAGGGGGTGGGGCAAGGAGAGGTGAGAAGAGAACATGAGAGAATGGGATGGTGGTAGGAGGAAACAGAGTAGAGCAAAGAAGTGGATATTCTGATAGATGGAGCCATTGTGGGATTAGAGAGAAACTTGATATTAGAGAACACCAAGAACCCACAGATGAACCCAGCTAGGAGTCCAAACAGTAGTGGAGAGGGCGCCTAAACTGACCTTTCCCTATTATCATATGAATAATCACCCTAGTTGCCTTTATAGACCTTATCCAGCAGCTGATGGAGGCATATGTAGAAATCCATAGCAAAGGAGATAATGGCGGTAGCTACAGATAACTCTTGGAATAAATGAGCCAAAGATCACACAAGCATTTTAATAAATCTGAAAAGGTGGAAATAATCTGTCAGTTTCATTTGGGGAACATTCATGAAAAAACATATGAGCATATCATAACTGTAAATTCAACATGTGAAAATTATAAGAAATTAAGTGAGGTAAGAGCCATGGTGGAATGATTGGGCATGAATTAGTTACCTGTTTTCTTTCAAATGAAATGTGTAGATTATATACAGTTCTAAATTATAAAGGTAATAAAAAATATAATCCTGACCCCAGGAGACCAGCAAAGGAGAAAATATAATAAACTCACATTATGAAGCATATATATTACGTATATATTATATAAAGCATATTCATAGGCAGATATTTTCCTCAGATTTCATCTTATTTGGTCTCTGGGGCTCACTGAAAGGACTACATAATAAATACTTCCTCAGTATTTTATATTGTCAGTGACAACCTAGTTTGCTTCTTTCTTTTTTTACTTTGTTTTGGTTTTTGGAGACAGGGGTTCTCTGTGTAGGTTTGGATCTTGTCTTGGAACTCTGTAGAGTAGGTAGCCTCGAAATCAGAGATCCTCCTTTCTCTGCCTCACCATTGCTTAGATTAAAGGCATGGGCTACTACCATGCCTGGTTTTTTTTTTTTTTTTGTTTATTTTTTTCATATCTTGAGACAGAGTTTCTTTGTGTAAAAATAACTTTGGCTATCTTGGAAGTCACTTTGTAGACCAGACTGGCCTCATAATCACAGAGACTGGCCTGCTTCTGCCTCTTGAGTTCTGAGATTAAAGGCATACCACCATAACCTGACTTTTATTTCTTAGAACTATATTTATATTTCTGTTTCCAGAATTTCCATATCCACATTTTCTTCTTTGCTTTCTGTTCTAATCTTGTATTTTTTATTTCCTGTTGAGTCTGGTTTGTGCTGTAATGCATGTAGGTCGTCTCAGTGGACAATGAGCCAGGAACAGCACCCCTGAAGAAAAATAATGTTCTCTGTCCCTGAAGCCATCACCTTCCAATAGAATTTTTACTGGGAATATGTTCTTGTGAGTACATTGTCCTAAGCCATCTTTATATGTAGCCTAGAAAAATGAAGCTTAACAAATTATAAGAAACACTGTATGGCAACATTCTGATTTTGGCTTAAACTATTTCAACATTTTAGAAAACGTTGGCCTTATTTTCCATTCCTCATTTTGAATATTCAATGGTAGGTGAATGGTTTATCTTGGCGATTATAGCATCATACTTGTAATCACTCCATGACAAGCTTTAAATTTTGTAATTTAAATATTTTATCTTCTTGTCACTTTCCAACATTACTTCAAACACTAGATCAAGAAGGGGTCATTAGAAGTCACACAGTTCAGTTATCTTTTGAGAACCTTTAGCTCTTTTACCAAATTCAGATTACATAACTAGAATGTTTTTCAAATATATCCAGTGACAGATAGCTTTCTAAATCTGTTCAGATCATGCTTCCTGATAATCAATCTAGCCATGTTTTAGATTGTCTTCATGGCTGAATGGTTGCAGATAGGCAGACAACATAACTGATCTTTTTCATACCGTTTTCCTTTCCTACTTTATCTTCACACTTTTCCCTAACTAAAATTCCAAAACAACTTTTATCATTTGGCTACTTTGCTCAGAAGCCATTAGTCATTTCCTGCTGGCTGCAGGATAAACCAGCACTCATTAAATTAAAATGACCTGGCCCTGACAGATGTCTAGATTTAGCTTTACCCACTTAAGCCTCCCAGACTCTTGAACTTAATCAGGATACCCACATTCTCTGCTGTGAGATTTTCTTTCTTGGTTGACAGCATCTTGCTACTGCTACTTCATTCATCTCCACAGTTCATTGTCTTTTCACCTTTTACTCCAGTACTGTCCATATTTTGTGACCATCTCCTTTCCTGTTACGTGGTAAGCAACTGCAGACCCTGCCCAGACACTATAATGTCTTTTCATTGCAAACACTCAGATTGCACATTTTCAGCCTCATTGATTTTGTGATTAATCAAAAGCTAACCCGAGAGTTTTCATATTGTTATATTGAATTATAATGAATCTTTTGTATTGATGTTTAATTCTTCACATTTTTAAACTTGGATCCCTTCCACATTAATTTTATGAGATGACTTGGTGTACAGCAGATGGTTTCCAACTGTATTCCACCAAACTCTAGAGATTCCTGGAAACACAGCATGGGTAGGGGAGGGTGACTGAGACTGGTGAGTCTCCAGCTGCAGCCAAAACATCTCTGCTCTGATCATTTTAGATTCTTCCACTGAGCTCTGCCTTTGATTATTTTCTAGGAAAATGCGGGGGCTAAACATTTGAAAACAAGGAACTGGAGGGAAAGAACCAAGGCTTGAAATGAACAGACAAGTGTGTCTGACATGACTCTATCCTTTCCTGCTTCAGAGACTCAAGTTTAAGGTCACAAGGTGGGGAAGAAAGGGTGGATCAGTCGGTCCTGCCTCTGAAGAAGATCTCAGTTCTATTACTAGAAGCAATTCAGGTGGCCAACTACCTCCTGTAACTTAAGCTCCAGGGAATCCAGTGCCTTCTTCTAACCTCTCCATACCTGCTGTTACACACACACACACACACACACTCTTAAAACATCAGGAGATGAACATCACCTTCATTATACTAGTGATACTTTTATAAATTTAAGAATGTCCACTAAAAGTATGTTACAAATTCTTTGGTCAAGTTGGTTGGCAGCTTCCATGGCAGAATGTTCATATATGGCTTATTCTTTATATTTATATATTTGTATTTTATTTACTTTATATTTATTTTATAATTAAATATAAAATAGAAAAAATTTTACTCTTTCTTTTGATCTACACATCACAGAACATTCACTTGTCTTTTATTTCTCTTTCTGACTTTTTTTTATTATTAGGAATAAAGTCTCATTTGTTTATCCATGTATAGGAAAGAAATCAAAGTCTTCCTACAATTTAACAAAAATGAATCCACATAATACCCAAACTTATGAGACAGAATGAAAGCACTCTTAAGAAGAAAATTCATAGTGCTAGATGCCTATATGAAAAAAACTAGAGAAATCCCACACTAGAGAACTAACAGCATAGCTCAAAACCTTAGAACAATTAGAAGCAAACTCACCTAGAAGGAGTAGACAGGAGGAAATAATCAAATTTAGAGCTGAAATCAATACAATTGAAACAGAAAGAACAATACAAAGACTCAATGAATCAAAGAGTTGGTTCTTTGAGAAAGTCAACAAGATAGATAAACCCTTATCCAAACTAACCAAAAAGTAGAGAGAGAGTATCCAGATCAACAAAATCAGAAATGAAAACGGGGACATGACATCAGACCCCCAGGAAATCCAGAGAATTATCAGGTCATACCTTGAAAAATCTATATTCCACAAAAATGGAAAACCTAGAAGAAATGGACAGCTTTTTGGACAGGTATCATTTACCAAAATTAAATCAAGATTGGATTAAATACCTAAACAGACCTATAACCCTAAAGGAAATTGAAGCTGTCTTTAAAAGCTTCCCAAGTAAGAAAAGCCGAGGTCCAGAAAGAAGGTTTCAGTGCAGAATTCGACCAGATATTCAAAGAAGAATTACGACCATTACTCCTCAAACTATTTCACACAGTAGAAACTGAAGGAATTCCTTTTATGAGGCCACAATTACCCTAATACCCAAGCTACTCAAAAACATAACAGGAAGGAAAATTACAGACCAATTACCCTCATGAATATTGATGTGAAAGTTCTCAACAAAATTTTGCCAAATCGTACATTACAATATATATAAAAAATGTCATCCATCATGATCAAGTAGGCTTCATCCCAGAAATGCAGGGATGATTCAACATAAAAAAGACCATAAATGTCATCCATCATATAAACGAACTAAAGGAAAAAAACCCACATGATTATATCCTTAGATGCTGAAAAAAGCCTTTAACAAAACCCAACACTCCTTTATAATAAAAGTCCTGGAGCCATTAGGAATATATCTAATATATATATAGGGAAAATATCTAAATATAATAAAGGCGATTTATAAGAAGCCAACAACCAACATCGAACTAAATGCAGAAATACTCAAAGCAATCTCACTAAAATCAGGAACTAGACAAGACTGTCCTCTCTCCCTTTATCTGTTCAATATAGTTCTCAAAGTTTTAGCTAAAGCAATAAGAGAACAAAAGGAGATTAAGGAGATACAAATTGGAAAAGAAGAAGTGAAACTATTTCTTTCTACCTCTTAAGAAAGCATCGGACTAGGTCTCTTTTTTCAGTCTTTAAAACAGAATATTAATTTCAGAAACAACAGATTTGACAATAAAAGACAAGTTTCAGATGTATAAGATATAAGATATATGATGACCAGATGGCAAATTGATTGGCAAAGTGCTTGCTTCCAAGATTTACATTTTCAGTTCAATCTTGGGGCCCACCTGATCAAAGCAGCGCTGACTCCGACAAGTGTCTCCTGAAGTCAACATCTGTACACACACACACACACACACACACACACACACACTAATTTGCACTTTTAAGCACAGTATGACATCAACTCTTTGTAAATAAAAACATATTGTTCCTCATAGCCCTCCTATCCCAGGAATCTTTACTAAACTGAGAGTTCCCATAAATATGGCCTCCAAGATCCAGTGCTGTGTGGACAAGCATCTCATCCATCTTTCTTGTACTTGAGCTTCTGCTTATATTCCTTTAAGGACACAATTTCTAGAAGAATTCAGTCTGAAAAGTGGAAGAACTTAAGCCTGATACATACCCAGTCCAAGTTCTTCTGGCCCCCTTCAAAGAGTAATCAGGGTGAAATGGAGTTGTGTGTGAACTAAGGATTATTTCATTGGTGTGTTCCTCAGCAGCTCAGCTTTAAACTAAAGTTCACCAAGAAAAAACTCAGACTTCTATTCAGACTTCAAACATAGATTCAGAATTCTTCTTATTCCTTTGTCCATTTATGTTTTTTTTAAGGCAGGGTATATTGTGTAAAAAAAAGCTATTTTCATTAAAATAAAATAAAAAGAAATTATGTGGTTAAGAAAAAGAGAAAATAAACAGGAAGCATTATAAATACAAAGAGATATTAAAATATCCAGTGTAGTATGATGGCTATAGGCTAAGCTATGTTTGGTTGCTGTGGCAAATGGAAATGTTTTTTTATCATATAATGTTAGGAGGTTATGTATGTTAATGCACTTACCTGTGAGTGTGTGTTTAGATGTAGAAACCTGAGGTGGACACTGGTTGACTTTCTCTATAGCTTTCATCTCTCTCTCTCTCTGTTTACTCATATATTTATTTATTTTTGAGCCACGATCTTTTACTGAAGTTAAAGCTTGCTAATGCAGATCTAACTAAATTGCCTGGCTATTAAACTCCAAGGGCACAGGGGCAAGGGGGTGGGGCTCCTCCTGTTTCCATTCCCTAGTGGTGAGGATGCAACACCAGGTGCTGAGATTTAGGTCTTCATACTTGTGCAGCAAACACTTTACCCACTGATCTGTCTCCCGAATCCCAAGGTGGGAGTTTTTCATGATGAATTTTTGAATTTATGGTTGATAGCTTCTTCTTCATTATATGGCAGTTGATGAATTACCCACTAGGGATTCTAGGAACCTTTAAGCAGTGAGTACCCTTAGCACTTTCTCTTCAGATATGTGACTGATGAGAGAAAAAAAAAAGTATGGATGCATGGCCCAAATCTTGGCTGTTCTCTTTACAACAATGTTGAAGTTCTGAAAGGCAATTCAGCCATTGATCTTCCACAGGCACTTCATCAACAGTCACTTGAAGAAACAGAGGAAAGTATTGATGTCATACCGTGGGAAAAATTATTTGGACTAGTGTTTCCCTTTTAAACTGTGTCCAGGTACATCAACCATTTTGTGAGAAGCACTTTCAGTTTCAAAGCTGTACACCAGGGGAGCATCTGGTAACTTTTCTGGCAGAAATAATCTTGTGAGGAAATGTAACTGACTGCTCAAGTTTAACAAAAATGAAGAGACTATATTTTAAACATGTTCCTAGTTGGAATTATTTTGTTTCCAGGGATGATGTGCCTCTGTCCATAAAAGAAATTCTTTTGCTAACAGAAAATAATATGAAAGGACGCCAGCTCTCCACCATTCTCCAGAGCCTGTACACTCAGTGCCAAGGAGTTTGTCCAATTTGGGGCTATTACCACTTGTAACTAGGAAGCTGCATGCAGAACGGTCATAAACAGGAATAGCAGAAAATCTTTGTACAATAAGTTAATTAAGAGTCTATATGAACTGGAGTAAAGGCATCAATTTTGACTAAAAGATCTGTGCTTGAACTACAGCTGTAGAAATGAGACCTAGCCAACCCCCTGACCATTATGGAACCTTCATTACCTGATTGTCAACTGCACAAGAACCATGACTGTTCCTTAGGATGGCTGTGAATACCAAAGGAGAATATTAACATAACAAGTCTTAATAAAGGGCTCAACACTAGACTCCTTTGCCACTATTTCACTTTTTCCCCCCCCCTATAACTCCGTGTTTTCTATGTTGGGTTTACTTAGGAGTGACTATCTTTGGACTTTTAATTTTTTTTCTTTAAAAAAAGCAAGCACAGGAAAAAAAATTGTCAAAGTTAGTCTCTGAACACATTCTCAAATTATGCATGACATTCATCACTAGGGGCCATCTCAGCACAGTAAAAACCAATGGAGAGACATTGAAGCCACTACATCTCATTGCTTTGCTAATGTCCAGTCATGTATCTGAAGAGAGGAGATAACTTTACAAAAAGAAGCAGTGATGTTTCTACAGAAAATAGTTTTTTCATGATGTTTTTAGTCATCATTACTTCAGAGTTTATCATTATGAAAATGCAATAATCTCTGTGTTGTTAGTTTTACTTACTTCCTTTTCAGAAGAATCTGTTTTACTTCATTTATTTAAAATTAAAAAAAAAAAACATGGTGAACTCCCTTCATTAGTATGATTTTAGTTAGGTCTCATGTTGTTCAGAAGTTAAATATTGGTGCATTTGAAATTAAATTTATGAGCTATATTAGTTTACTGATAGATAGTATCAGACAATTTTAGGGTAGTTTCCCCCTAATCTGTGGTGCAATATCTCTGCTGAGCATTGGTACTCTTGTAAAACTTCTAGTTATTTACATAGTTCAAATTCAATGTCCTATGCATTTAACATTGTTTTAAAATAAATTGTAGAGGCATGAGAGATTGCTTAGTAATTAAGAGCATTAAATAATTTTACAGAACCTGAGATAGGTTTCCTGCACCCACATTGGACCACACACAATCACAAGTAATTCTAGCTCCAAGGATCTGATATCCTTTTCTAGATTCTGTAGTCAGTGCACTCATTTTCATTACCTCACCCTCCCACACACACACTTAGCTTTTTTCAAGTCTTAAACATAAATTGTACTATTTTATTTATAAATGAAATTGACCAAATAGTGTTTTCCAAAGTAAATTACTTTATTATGTAGCACTTACAATATAAATGCCTACTAAAATAACTGTAGTGTAACTTTCAGTTTAATATGGACATGTTAGACCCACATCTCCAAAAGTGAGAACATGGAAGTCAGCTACTATGGGTTATGTCTTTTGCCTTTATAAGTTTGTTATTTTGCTCTTTGATCTTAGTGAAGTTCAATTAACATTTTTTATGGGAGAACTGTAGTTCACTTGCTTAAGGCATGTGTTATATAGCATTCAGTTATTATCCCAATCTTTAAGTTTTTATAACTGGCCTCAAAGGACTATATAATCATGGTTTCTTCATTACCTTCTATGCTGGACGGGTTTCAAGAGTGTTTCTTGCCTCCTTGATTCATTGAAGTAATGAAAATTTTCATCTAGCTTTACAAAATTTTTTATGAATATGTTAACTACACAAAATGTGTTTATTATTTGTACACACATCTATATGCTTAAAATTTATAATTTTGACCATGTAACACCATATATGATTTTTATGTAGAAATGCAATTTGGAGAGATTACACAATGCCAATAGTAATTTGGGAATGAGTGACATTTGAGGAAGACTAGTATAGAATTTATCAGCCTTGGGACTGATGGATGTTCAATAGTTAGGAATATTTGATGTTGCTGAGGCCCTGAATTCGCTTTCCGGCACCCAACTCAGGAGGCTCACAGCTCCAGCTGTAAGAGAGATGATTATGATATATATCTGAGAGTAAATAGAAATAAAATCTAATAAAATCTGGTTAGAAAAAGTGCCAACTAATTTTATGCCAATGAGAAATAAACTAGAGTTATTTGTGAAGAAGTAATCTCAACTGAGTAGATGACTCAACAAGATTGGCACATGGGCTAGCCTGTGTAGTAACTGATGTTGATAGCCTTGGACCTATCCCAAAGTGAGCAATGTCACTCCCAGCCATGGTGTCCTGGGTGATATATGAAAGCAGGCTGATCTAGTCTTGGAAGCAAACCAGTAAACAGCACCCTACCCATGGTTTCTGTACTAGCTCCCACCTCTAGGATCCTGTCCTGTTTGAGTTCCTGTCCTGACCTCCTTCAGTGATGGATTGTGATGTGGAAGTGCAAGGAGAAATAAGCCCTCTCTTTCCCAAATTGCTTCTAGTCATGGTGTTTAGCATAGCAATAGAAGCTTTAATTAAGACAAATGATGAAGAAGATTAACATGAACCTCATTAATATATGCAATTAATATGTGTTATAAATAAAAAGGAATTAGAAATTAAGGAAAATTACATAATATTATTTGGAAAAATTTATCTTTATTAATTCTAAATTGCTATAGAAAGTGTATGTTTTATTTTATACTAGCAATTACTTTGGAGTTTAAAAATAACACTAATATTTTCTTTAGGTCACATGTGCAGCAAGGTTTTATAGTTCAGAAGCGCTGGCACTTTGCATATGGTTATGGCAGTTTTGCTTCAAGCCACCACTCAAAGCTTAATGTATTTGCTGTCCTAAAGGGCAAAACCTGCATTTAATTCAGTTTCTATGCTTCAGAAGGTGACTGTGTCCTTCTATTCTAACGCATGATTGTTTTAAAATATTGTTTTCTATATTACATAAATACATATATTTTCATATGTGTATATATGTGCGGGTATGTGCATATCAGTGCATTGCACACTCTTACTACTCAGCTATGTCTCCAAACTTTTCGATACCATATTTTAAGTGGAGAATTTTTAGACATTCTGTTGTTTGGATGGTTCATCTTAGTGATGAACATATAAGCCTTCTCTGTTTCGAGACTGCAGATGCAGGATGATTATTTATCTCAAGTCCCTGGCTGTGAACCGTGAGCCAGGTTCACAAATACATAATTAAGTTTAGGTATTTGGGGACAGTAATAAAGAGAGTAACTAGTAGGAGCAATAAATGAAGAGCAGTTAAAGGACTTCACAATTATACATGCTAACATGGCACCACCTTCATTGAGAAATCATCAGCCAGATGTGCAAAGCTGCCCTGTGGAAATCCTTATGTTAGAACAGTTAGTACAGTGCCAGACATCTGAATAATAACTGATAACTGTTAATACTAGCTATCCCAGAGTTGAGCAGTAACTTTTTACAAGCTCCATGATGGGAAGTATATAACTGATTAATTATTTTGTGCTTTTGTCTCCTTTCAGATTTCTTTTTTACCTTTTCTCCTTAATATGTGTATTTTTTTAATTCTTACTTTATAAGTGTCACCCTTTCCTCTTATGGTGTATAGCCTTCCATTGTATACTTTAAGGAGTTATTTTGATACTCTTACTTGTAAGATATTTCACTAGTATTTTAGCATTTATGTTTTCTTGGATTATAGGTGAAAGTTTCTGTCCCACCAATTCCTAAATATTTGGCAGCTGCTTAGTCCCAAATAAACATACATTGGCTTATATTATTTACCAAGTGTTAAATAATTATTTACCAAGCTTATTACTAACTAGCTCTTACAATTTAAATCAACCTATTTCTATTAATCTAGGTATCATCACATGGCCTGAGGCTTAACAGTTCTTTCACATCTTGCTTCTTGGATGACTCACAGCATCTGGCTGGTGACTCCTAACTCTGTTCTTTCCTTTTCCCAGAATTCTCCTAGTCTGGTTGTCCCACCTAAACTTCCTCCCTGACTACTGGCCAATCAGCATTATATTAAACCAATTCAAGTGGCAAATCTTTATTGTATACAAGAAAATTATGCCATAGAATTTATAGAGATATTATTTGTTCTTAAAGGATGGTGGAAACTATCGCGGTAAAAACCCGCCGTGAGATATGTTTTAAATGGGGTTTATTTTGTGAAAATTACTTATAAAACAGAGACAGTTTTAAGAGAAAATGAAGGGATGAGGTTGTAGCGTGCCGGAGCATTTCTAAGGAAAACTCTTTATCTCTACACCGTACGTCTGAACTCTCACGCAGCTGGCCCGAACTGCGCACCCAGTCGGGAACTCTCGCGAGAGAATGCCGGCTTCCTGTCCTGGTCCTCTCCCTCGAAGGTCTACTTCTGGAATCCTTTCTAGTTAACCACGCCTTGCTCGTCTTCAGTCCTCTGACGCGATCATTCACATATATAATTCCTGATTTCCCGCTACATTTTTTTGTTTTGTTTAAATAGGAAGGTTTTAAATTAGGTATAAAATTATATATTATAGGGATTATTATAAGACAGTGTTTGGGAAAGAGAAAGGTATTAACATAAGTGAGGTTAAATTATTGTTAATAAACAATAATTGTAAAGTATAATTTAATATTTAAAATGTTGATATGAGAAAATGTGTAGGGATTGTTTTAAGGTTGTTTATTTTAAATAATAGAGTTTTAATATTTGAGTGTTTTTGTTGAAATGTGAAGTAACAATAATTTTAATTATTTAATTTTTAATATTGTTAAGACTTGAAAAGGAAAATATATATTTAAAGTTGGTCACATATATAGTTCCAGATTTCCCGCTACAGGAAACTGTATATTTATCCTAAAGTTTTAATTTTTCTTTCACAATCAGGTTCATCATTTATCTCAAGTTTTATATTTACATAAAGTAGAAACAGTTATTTTATATATAACACATTTGCAAGTAGCATTTATTGTCTCTCTTTTCTCACAGGCATATGACCTATACCTTTTGCCTTGAACAGATTTTACATTGAGTACACTCCCATTCCTGGGCTCTGGGCTGGATTACTATAGTCTGAGGTATTGCATGAAACCTAATTGATGTTCTAATAAGAACTTGGATTCAGATATTGAAGAAAAGCTGAAATATCAGAAAAATTGAGAAACAAACAATAGCCATTTTTCACTTGCCAACTCCTCAGGCCTGTCTTTAGAAAATTGTCTGACTCCGGCCTCTATCTCCTCAGCCAACCATGGAAGTGGTCTGGGCAGTTGAATTTCTCCCTTCTTGTTCTCTGCCCAACCATGGTACTTTCTTATTCAACATTCCTAGAGCTAAGATTAAGATGTGGGTCACCACTTCCTGACCTTTTTGGCTTGGCTCTGTGGGTGACTCTGTCTTCTGATATCCCAGACTACTTTTATTAAATATAGAATGTATCACTACATCAGGGAGTGATTGCTGTGTCAGTACATTGTGTCTTGGTTGCTATAGTTTTGCATTTAACCTCCATAGTTCTCTTACTGAGTATTCATTTCCTCTTTTCCTCACCAGCTGCCTGTTTCCTTCTTCTCAGTCACTTTGTATCTAAGTGCTTGTCATGTAAAAGATGTGTATCTCAACATCTCCAAAAGCATTCTGTCAGGCTCTGACTCCTACCTGTCATTGCTGCCACTGCCAGTTTACTTGGAAATCCTGCCAGACTTGACATTGCTGCTCATGCTACACACTATGTTTTTCTTCCCTCCCATCTTCTCTGCTTTTTAATTGTTTTTAGAAATCTTTTGTCATAATTTGGCCATAAGCCGGGTTTCATTCCAGCAGTAAACCTACTGTGTTTAGAGGGCCTGGAGACTGAGAATGCAGCTCACTATTAGAATGTTTGCTTAAGGTACAACATTTGTTGGTTCAATTCTCTTGATTTTTCCTTCCTGGATCTCTGTTATGGCTACCAAGAGTACTCATTGATTTTTAATGTCTCATCAAAAATTGAATGTTCTCTTTAAAGGAGCTTGTATATCTAATCTCTATATATCTTGTATATCTAAAGGCCCATTGAATATCTAACCTCCATCAATGAGACAGGTTAGATCATTCCTTCTCCTCTCCTTTTGTCATTCTAATTAAATATTTGTAGTGCATGGTAATTGCAACAAAGTCCATTTGGGTAGGTTAGGGTTAGACTGAGTAGTTAGCTGTTCTTCAGAAGAAAGAAAGAAAAGCTACTGATGTGTGGAAACCACAGTGGGGAAGCTGTTCCTTTGATGTTCCCTGTCTTTATCAATGCTTCAGGAAATCTGAGAGGACTTGGAGTTGACCAGGTGTTCAGGAGATAACCATCATGGCAGTCTTCATCTAGGCATCACAGAACACAGACTCATGCCACTTTCATGTCATCTATGAGTTTGCAAAATCACAATTTCTATAACTAGAGTATGGATCACAAGAATTTTTAAAAATCTTTTAAAAAATTTAAAAAAAGGAAAATGAAGAAATTCACAGAGAAATCACAGAGTACTGCATTGAATAGAGTTTACCCTGGGCCTCTTTCTGCCTCAAAGTAGCTTCAGTTGATAAAGTCAAAAAAAAAAAAAAAAAAAATGGAGTTTTAGGTCTCTACTGGCCCATTGAGATTAATGAAAGACTAAACATCTAGTTTAGTTATTTGCTGTTATCCTTTACATAGAAGAGTACATTTTAAAACGTATTTTGTTTTGTAAATATGCTGGAGATATTTGGATACCTGCTCCAGTGAAATACCTTCTAAATAGTTTAAGAAAATCTTAAAGGGCAGTTGATTCTAAAGTTTAGACTAGTTGAAATTGGATCAGTATTTACTGCTTTTTTTGTTTGTTCTTATTTCCAAATTTATTTTCTTGTGTGTGTGTGTGTGTTTGTGTGTGTGTGTGTGTGTGTGTGTGTGTGTGTGGTTGCAGGTACCTGTGGAGGCCAAGAGGGGGATCATATCAAATCTGCTGAAGCTGGAAAAGGCAGTTGGGAGCTGCCTGACTTGAGTTCTCGAACTAAATCCTTGTCCTCTGTACTAGCAGCAAATGCTTTAAGTATTGAGAATGCTGACAAATCAAGAATGTCAGAAAAGTCATACTTAGCAGTTAGAGGAAAGCAGTGTCTAGCATCTCTGCAGTTTTTTAGTATATCCTTTATAAGAGCAGCAGCCAACAATTAAACTGTGTATTTCTTCTTGAATTGTTATCACCAAGAAAGCAGTATCCACAATTTATATATTTCTCATTTTTAGTTTAAATACTGATGTGTCATACTATCAAATGGCATACTGGGCTGAACTATAGTCTCTCAAAGATGTCCATATTTTAATCCTCAGAACCCTCTGATATCTTAATTCTCAGGGCAAAGAAAATTCTATGTGCAGGGACACCCTTCTGAATTATTAGGGCTGTGTTCAGCAATCCTTCACAGCACAGATATTTCTAGGTTATGGTCACTAGGAGATAGTCGGACAAAAGAGTGATTGGCAAGGTGTGGTGGCAAAAGAACTGTACCCATAACACCTGTCTTGAGTGGTGAGGAAAGGGTCATGAGCTAGAGAATGCAGGGATCTACAAGCTGTGCAAAAAATGCAGATGACACTACAACCTGCAGAGCTGAACTCAGCCAAGAAACCCAGCAAAAAAAGACAAAGTCTTTTCCTTGTCATGTCCAAAAGGAAACACAATTCCAAAGTTGCTTTTATTTTGGTTTGGAGACAAGCTTCATGTCAGACTCACAGAACTGTGAAATAGTGGGTTCTTATGGTTCAATTCACCAAGTTCATAGTAATTTGTTATAGGTGTGAGATAAAACAAATATGAGGCATAATTATCTCTACTTTTAAATTGCTATAGAAGAAAAAGGAGAGATATAATGAGTTTTTAATGTGAAAAAGAACAAAACCTTATCTAATTTTTATAATTTGAGCTCAGTAAATTTATTTCTATAATGCTGTTTCTTGGTGAATGGATAGATTGTTATTAGTCTCTATGTGTGGGAAAAATAGAACAGTGAATTAAAATTAAAATTCACTTGTGCTGAGTTTAATGTAGAATAGTTTTGATTTTATCATCATGTTTGATTGTCCACAAAGAAGGAATGACATTTAATGTTGTCTTAGAATCTTCCCTGTGCCCTAGTTATTTTATTTGGTTGTTTATTGAGGCTGATCCTTGCATTTATCTCCAGCTTATCTTCCTGTGTCAGACTCCCAAATAAATGGTGATCACAACCAAGGACATACTTTGTCTCTGAATTTCCCTATGAGTACTTTCTGATTTTCCTCAATAAGCAGGATTGGTATTTACTATGCTATTGTAATGTTTAAGAATAGAATCCTGACACTGGCTTAATTTTGTCATGGCCAACAAACCAGAACTATATTTTAAATAAGTAACTTCATCTGTGGGAGTTAGGGAGGTGGCTTAGTGGGTGAAGTGGTGAATGTACAAGCATGATGTTCAGAGTCTAGTTCCCCAAGTTGAGGTGTACATGTAATTACAATGCTGAGATACAGAGACAGGAGAATTTCCCAGACTTCGGAATTAGTAATAAACTGGTGCAGTGAGAGAACCTCCCTGTATCAACCAAAGAAAAAGTGGAAAGAAATGAAGAAGCCACCCAACTTGATCCTGTGGCTCCCACATGCATAATGAACACATGCAGGTGCACATGTGTGTATGCACAAAAAAAGAGTAATCTGTGATGTTAATTCCTTAATTTCTGGTAGCGAATGTACTAACATAGTTGTGTGTTCTTATCAAACATTCTTGTACTCTATTTTGACCACCTCAGCTCCAGTCCCAGCCCCTTCAGGCAACATGGCCAGAGTCCTGAAAGTTGTTCCGTACTCTCTTGGCTCCATCCTTTTACTCTGGATCTTTGTCTCCTTATTGATGGTTGTGGTTTTCTTCCTGGGTGATTGTGCTGTGGGGTGTGGGGTATGTAATACATGAGATCACATCTATACTGGTTTAGGTTTTTTGTTTGTTTTCTGTTTTTTTTTTTGTTTGTTTTTGTTTTTTGTTATTCTGAGTCAAGACTACACTTGAGAATCAGTGGAACAGGCAAGCATTCCTTCTGGATGAGTCTGAAGAGGTTCGGGGGGGGGGGGAAGGATTTTTTAGTTCATCTTTGGCATAAAGTCAAGGAAGAAAGAAAATTCTGGATTTAATGTGAAATGGCCCTGTAGGAGAAACAGTGCTCCTCAAGTGGTTGCTAGCACAGCCCCAAGGCACCCACGCACCAACTTTCTCACTTGCCATCTGCACAGAGTGCATCTGACACCAAGAACTGTGTGCAGTGCTGTCTCCTTGGCATCTTTACAGTGCCATATTAACATTAACAAACAGCAAGCAATGTCACAGTCATTTGATTATGTCCCATTACAAATGCCATCTCCAGAAGCCTGACCCTTCCTTCTTGTTTATCTTTAACTCTGTCAGCCTCGCAGTCAGGTGTGAAATCTGGACTCTGACTGCTTGCTGCATATTTTTTATGCAGCCTCTGGCAGACTCCCCACTCTATAACTGCTTAACTGTTCTGCCCTCTTTCCATTATTCATGGGTTTGGGTTTCTTTTTTTGTGTGACCTTTTCGCCTTGGTGGAATACTAATTATGTATGTAATTTAAGTTTTAATTCTAGAGCATTCTAGTTTTTTTTTTTCTCATAGTCTTTGGGCTTAGCTATCTCTGTGGGAGATTTGAGGTCTTTGACTAGGGAAACATAAATGAAAGAGATACAAAGTGCAGCTATTAAAACCCATTTTGTATAAGAGGGCAAGGAGATCCCAGGACCCAAGGAAGCTGTACTAGACAGAGTCAGGCTCATGCAAAAGCACCTAGCTCCTGAGCAGGTGGTGTCAACCCATTGTCTGCCCATGCAAACTACACTCTCCCTTCTTTTCATCCTTCCCAGATGAAAATAGTCTTTTTCCTAGCCTCCTCCTGTTCCCTGCTTTCTTTCCCATTTTGTTTCTGATCACCACTCTGTGCACTCCTGGTCACTAGCACATTCATAAGGAAAACAACACTTTGCTACACTGTAGTTTGGTGGTGGTGGTGGGGCTGTTTTTGTTCTTTTTATTTGTTTAATTACTAAGAAAACAGCAAAAACAACCTAGTTTCTCTCAGTTGGTCTGCCAGGAAGTCCTGACAGTTAATCCCAAGGTTGGTCAGGGTTTTTGCCTGGGGCAGCACAATATCACAGCATGGGTTTCCTGTGCCCCTCCAGTCTCCTCTGTTGTCTTTCTTGCCTGGATTCATTAGTTTTGCTGTTACCTGGCCCTTTACTGGGATTAAATTCAGCAAGAGGAAAATGATAGGCTCATCATTCAGCATGCTCAGGTCTAAGGCCTCATTTCTTAACCTTGATTTGAGATTGTTATGATTTGCTTCCTGGAATCATGAGTGACATATGCCCTTCCCAGGGGAAAAGTAGTCTCTGAAAGCCTTAAGATTCCCCCCAAAGCTTTCTAACAGAAGAAATGCAAACAGATGTTTTATAAAGTAGTGTGAGAGTTCTAGATTCTGGGTGGGTGGAAATGTGTTGTGCTAATACTCAGTCGTAGCCACATTCGTTATCTTTTATAATTGGTGAGAGGGGAGTTGGGAGTTCTTTCATGGGTGTAGTAACTTTCAAACAAAGATTTATTCATTTTAACAGTGTGTGTGTGTGTGTGTGTGTGTGTGTGTGTGTGTGTGTGTGTGTGTATACACTAGAGTGTACCTGTGAGTATGTTATGCTCACATGTAAGAATCTCTGTGATTGCCATCATGGAGGATGGACATGCTGTGAAGAGTGAGGATTTTATTGCTACATACAGATTCCGTGGGAACCCCAGGTCAACAGCCTGGCTCTGGTGCAGCAGAAGGTCTAAGGGGCCGCTGCCCCAATGGGCAGGGGTCTTAAAAGAAAAATCTACGTAATCAAGATTCAATATACCTTGACATTCGAGTGTTGGACAAAGGGGTAAGATGCAGTAGCCACTGGAGTTTTCTGGCATGATTCCAATCTTTGATTCCATTGGCTGCTGTGGGGTTCACTGGGGCCCCTGCCCCCAGGTATCAACATGCAAATGAATCTAGGTCTCTACAAGTATATGTAAATGATTACTTATGCTCATGGTTCATGGTAGCCAGAAGAAGGCAGTAGATCCTTTAGACCTGGTGATCATGAGCACATGATATAAGTGCTAGGAATTAATTCCTATGCTTGAGTGACACAAGTTTTTAAATGCTGGGCCATCTCAATGTAGCAACTTTTGAACCTCAGTATCTCTTGGTGAAGGCCAGTTGCCGACAGAAATGAAAGAACTTCTTTAGAACAGGGCTGCTCTATCTTGTGATCTTTTATTATTTTACTTTCGTGCTAAGTTATTATCAGAGTGGAATGCTTATTTTTGGTTGAGCCTACTTGCTAGTAGAGTATTTGCATTTACTGACACTTTTTGTGATTTGTGTTCTTAAAATATCTTTAGGCCCTTTAGGCCTATTATTCTTTAGAGCTTGACAATAAAAAAAAAAAAGAAAAAGAAAATTAAAAAAAGAAAAAAATTTCTAGAATAATCCACTGCAGAAATTTCATCAAGCCTCTTAAAGAATGAAAACTGTTTTCCAATAATATGTGTGGATTTTCTGAAATAAACATTACAGAAAGTATGCTAAGAAAAATTCAGTGAAACACACTAGGAGAAACAAGTATGGAAAACACCATCAATTGAGTCTCCCATTCTCCGAGAAACTCTGAAAGTCAAAGACTTGACACAGGGGTAGCAAGGGAATTAAGACTGACACTCAAGGAGCTGGAGAGAGATCACTCAGTGGTTAATACAGCTCACTGTTCTTCCAGAGTTCATTTCCAGCAGCAGCAGCAGCAGCATCTTATGGCTTACAAGGTTCTGTAATGTCAGCATCAGAGGATGTGACACAACTGTCTGGCTTTTGTCAGCACCGTCTCACATGTGGAATCACTCATGCAGGCATACATATACATATGAATAAGAAATCTTTAGGAATCTTCTTTCAGAAGATTGACACCCAAAATACTGGCAAAGAAGTAGTTTAAGATAAAACGTATGTAGAAGGCAGAGAACAACTAACAGGAGGATGTGATACCATTCAGCGTCTGCTAATTTCTGTAAATTAATTAATGAGAAGCTGAGAAGCATAACAGCAATGTCACAAGAATTCTTTGTTTTCAGCTGCACACTTGACATTGCTACATGAGAAGAAATTCTTTCTCTAAAATTGGGTATCTGAACAGCATATATGGCCAGATAGGAGATCATTGCATATTTCCAATACATGCCAACACTATGCCTTTAGCCAGCTCTCTAGAAGCCATTTATGAGTCTTTGTGTTTTCTTTTAATAAACCAGTGTCCACAAATTGTATGTGTATAAATTTTTGCCTAGAAAAATTACTTATCCCTTTTCTTTTAAGAATCATCACTACAATAACCATTGAAATTTAAATTGGAAGTGTTTCTTTCTAAAATTTTTAAAGACATATTTACTTGTATTTTATGTGCATGGACATTTTGCTGCATGTATGTATATCTGTACATACAGTGTCTGATGTGTAGAGTGGTTAAGGATGTCAAAAGTAGGCAATGAGCTTTCTGAGAGTAAGCCTCCCTGTGGGTGCTGGGAATGGAACCCAGTTCCTCTGTAAGAAAAACCAGTGCGCCTAATCATTGAAATATCTTACCAGGCTCATTTTCTATCCATCTAAGTTTAATCTTTATATACTTATTAAAATGATGAGAATGGTATGTATTAAAAGTCTTCTTGTTTATATTTCCTTACTGAACTTTCTTAACCACTTAGAAGATGAAAAACAAAAAATAGGGAAGAAATCTGTTACTTTAACTGTTTCCTTGGCCCTAATTAGGAAAATAAAGAGTTGGAAATAAATTTAATACATGAAGAAGGATATAGGCTCTATGGTAAATAGCAGTCTTGCTAATTAAAATAAAGATGATGTTTAGCCTGGGTCAGAGTTGTTTTCGTCTATCATTTTATAGGTTACTTTTTTGGGGGCACCAATTTATCCTTGTAAATATAATAAAATTATGAAAACTAATCAAAGGCTCCTGAAAGATTCAGTTACATTACCAGTTCACTATCACCTAGATTCTTCTAATTTCTTCTTAGGAATCTGATGATTGGAGTTTGCCAGCACAAAATGAGTCTTCTAACTTAGTAAAAAGAGAAAGTTTGGGAAATTCTAAAACAGGGTAAAGTGCTTGATGTTCAAGCAGAATGATCTCAGTTACAGTCACTGGTTCCCATAGGAAAGCCAGGTTAGGCCAAGTCAAAATTACCTGGTTGGACAGTCCAGCTGAAAGCATGTGTCACTGCAGCTACACATTCACTCCCTCCCCCCCTGCACACACCACATTCTTTCAAGAATAAAAGTCCTTTTAGCTATTTGCCATCAGAATAAATAATTCAACTGTAGATGGCTCTGAGAAGTTGACTTTTTACATCCTTTCAAATGGTTATTATCTCATTGTTAGCAGAGCATATACTTCACTATTTTTTTTTAAAGTATGACCCCAAGGGAATAAGCAGCTTTCTTTAAATCGTGGAGAACACAGTTTCATGTGGCGTTCCTGCTGATTGCTCTTTTGAAGGTGCTACTGAGTTTTCTTCCTGGAAACTTTGCTGAGGCATACATAAGCAAGCTGTGATGCTTTGCATTCTGTAACACCTATATATGAAGGGAATTTCAGTGAAATAAATAAAAAAGTGAATAAAATCCCTGTGCTAGGAGGATGTATTACTTTTTAGAGAATGCAAAGAGCTATCCCTTAAAAATCTTTCAGCAGCTCTCTTCATTACTTATACCTGATGGCAGTTTGGTAGTTTGAATTTGATCTATTCTAATTGATTGGGAAGAGTCAAATATTGATATGGAAAACTTTGCTTCTCAAGGATGTGACTGTATGGTAAAATGTTTATCATTTATATTCTCCTGTTCACAATTTCATATAGATACAGTATGTCCATAATAAGAATATATGATGTTGTACTTAAAAATTATATGTGTTGTTTTGGCAATGGCTCTTTTCTATAGCTGGTTGAGACCTGATTACCACAAATATGTGACTCTCAGTTTTTATTTAAAATAAATTTTATTTATATTAGTAACTGGAGATGAGTTGTACACTGTTGTAGTATTTGTTGAATATTGCTTCTCACAGACTTGTCTGGAGACTGGAAAGATGAGAAATTAATAAACAAGCCTTTTTGTAATATGAAGTTTCTGATTTGCCCATTCTAGTCTAGCCCCTTGGTCCATTTTCACCCACAGCTGCTTAGCCTCCCCAAATGACTCAGATGTTTATATTAATTACATGCTGTTCAGCCAATAGCTTAGGCATATTGCTTGTTAGCTCTTTCATCTTAACTTAATTCTATTAATCTATGTCTTGCCACTTGGCAAGTGGCTTTACCTATGTTCCATTAGATCTTGCTCTCTTGAGTGGCAGCTGATCTTGTCTCTGACTCTATCCTGCTTCTTCTTTATCCATGCTTAGATTTTCTGCCTGCTTCTAAGATGTCTTGGAATAGGCCAACGATATTTATTATCCAACGATAATTCACATCATACAGAAAGACATTCTGCGTCACTTCCCCTTCTCTGTCTAATCAAAAACAAAGGTTTCAGTTTCAACATAGCAAAATTATATATAACAAAACAGCTGTTAAGCAAGAATTACAGTTGTAACATCTTCTCTATTTGTATTTAGCAAAATTAAAGAAAACATTCTATCATCTACATTATCTTTGTGATTCTAAAGTTTCACATCTAATTTACCTTTTATTATAACTAAAGAAAACTATAATCTTCAACTCTATTGAAGACTGCAGAAGGATATAATATTACCTGAGTAAGCAGGAAGTGCACACACCTTCTAAATTTTACCAATGTCAGAGATGACATCTGGCTACCTGGACAGTCACCCAAAGTTTTTTGTAATGTTAGGACATCAATTTTCATCTGACAGGCATAGTGTCTCTGGCAGACTATTTTTTGAAGTACAAAATTTGAAAGAGTACTGTGCCCATTCTGGCACAGTCATCAGTCACTTCTCCCTATATCCTGCAGAATGTCAGGCAGTTTTCTTTGTGAAGCAGGAACATGAAGGATCATCTTGGCCTGTTCTGTCAAAGTTCAGTGGTTATTTTGCTATGGGTCCTACATGTCTAGCATTTACAGCGTACCGTTAGGCAGTTGAGTTAAGAACTATTTTTTTTTTTTAATGGTTAACTTTTACCACAAAGAAATTAAACTCTAAGAACTCTAAGTAGAGTTTCTTCAATGCCCATCATTCTCTTGGTGCTGCCAGGAGCAGACCTGTCTCACTGTCCAAAAAAATCTAAGTTCTTAAAATACTTTAAATGCCATATTCTGTAGGTATTTAAAGTGTTTGAAGATTACCTAATTGAAATATATTTTTCTATACCTACAAAAGCCTAACTAACATGACTATAAGTTTGGTTGCAATAGATGACTATAAATTTGCATTTCTTAATTATATACTACAATTAAAAATTGCATAAACATAATATTTTAAACGAGAGTAGAAATATACAGAATAACAGAATTAACCTTAAATTTGTACAATAATCGATACTAATGTAAAGTATTTAGAGATTAGCAGTTGTTATTTTGGATCAAAGTAGGTTCAATAATCTATTCTTTTTTATCATTTCTATGTCATATTCCCTTTTTTCAACAGAAAGAGATTGACTATGGCCATTAACTATTTACAATGAAAACAAACACTTATAAACAATATTTTGGGAATTTTGATGTAACTTTCCATAAAGTACTCCTACTGATTGAGGGCACTGGCAATCTTATTGAGGTTCTGAAGCTGGATGATCTTACATGGTAGCCTTGAAGCTGATGTGATAATCTCTTCCAATCAGAGATTTTTCAGAGGGTTTTTTTTTTTTTTATGAAACTTTATTTTCTTTAACCAGGAATAAATCCACAACCTTTCATTTTCTGAGATATAATAATAATAATAATAATAATAATAATACCACATTGCCAAAGTAGCATGCCTTTTGATTTTAATTTTAAAGTCAACTTACTTACAAAATATATAGGTTGGATTAATTCAGTAGAATTCATAATCAGTTGTCTTTTTTCAGCTCTTACTACTTCCTTTGTAGCCAAAAAACTTAAATACAAGACAATAATATACAGCATTCAGAAACTCTTTGTAATTTCCATCTTTATGTGGCTCATTATTATTTTTTACTCTATTTCCTTTTTAAGTACTTTCTATCTTTTTTTCTTTTTCTTTTTTCTCTCAAGTCTCTATACATTGTTAAACACATTGTAAACCATTTAGAGGTTTTTTTCTTGTTTTTGAATCTGTCTTTACTGTATATCTTTTATCTCTTTCTGACCACATCTTTAATCTACCAAGGATTAAAGGCTATGGTAGCTGACTCTACCCAGATTCATCCAGATTTCTGGTATGTGAAAGTTTAACTTCATGGCAAAGTTACTAGCAGGAACCATGTTTACCATCCCAACTCTGGGGATTTTTGGGTTCACATTGCCACCAAGCAGAGAACTGCCACCCATTGCTCATGAATTTCATTTAAGTATTTGACAACAGGGCCACACATTTTTTAACTGCTAAATCTGAGTTAGGATGGCTCGCTTAAAAAAAAAATTGGTGCCCCTGCTCTTTATTTATTTTTTTGTGGGGGTGGCTGAAATATCAGAGACAGGAAACAGACTACAGTCACTTCTTACCCAGCCAACATCTCAGGGTAAAAGCTATTTTCAAGAGTCCTCTGCCTCACTGGTTGCTCCTTTAGAATACTTTAAAGTCTGTCTACATCTTCCCTAAATATCTTCTTAACCCAGTTGTTTTAGTTCCAGGTTCAACTCTGCATCATAATTCTCGAGTTATGATTAAAGGTATGAGGTACTACTGTTTGGTTGTTAGGCCTTGAATTCACAGAAAGACAGAAAGATCTCTGTCTCCTAATATATTGAATTAATGGCCTGATTTACCATTCTCTGATCCTTGTGGCTTGATTGTTGATTCTGTTCTCTGACATTCCAGGCTGATTTTATTAAATATAAAATATATCACCACAAACTCAGGGCCTAAGACTTGGTAGCAAGCATTTTTACCTCTGAGACATCACACCTGCCCACACTCATGATGTCTTGATCTTTTTCCCTGCCTCAATTGAAAGTATAAACAGATGAATTGCTCTCTGTACTATTGCCAGATGCACAGCTGATAATGTGGGAAATTTCCATTTTCCATTTTTATTTTGGTGAGCATATTCTGAGATTGCAACATTTTTATTGTAAGTTTGTTCTGGTTTTTCTAAGTTTAGCATAATATTAACACATGCATACACACATGTGTATATGTATATATATATATGTGTATATATATATATATGATTACATCCATTATCTCAGTTGTTCTCCTACAAGACACACTTCGATGGTATTAATTTCTCACCCTCTCTGCCAACCTAGTTCCTATTGGACTCTCTCCTAAAATGTGGCTAAAATGCTGACCCACTACCTTCCTCACAACCTTCAATCATTAGAACTAGCCCCAATGCCTGTGCCTGTGGTCTCTCCTTCTTTCTGAAAAACTATGGTCACTCCTTCTTTCTGAAAAATTATTGTCCTGTGTCAGTTGGCATCACTGAACATCCTTGACCATCAACTTTAGCTGTGCCCCAATATTACCCTTCTTTTATCTATCTTTTCTTTATCTGTGCACTCAGAGTTTCTTGTGACATTGTCACAGCCCCCCTGTGTTCAAATAATTAAGTTCTTTATCTAGTGCTAATTTCCTTATTATTCACAATGATTCAAGTAGGTGGCATTATCCTCCCTCTTTTAATAATGAAGATTAAGCACAAAGAAGCAAACTTCTTATGGAATATAAAACCTGACATGCAGAGCTTGTGTCTGAGGACTGTTCAGGTTGACCCCAGCTCTTACCCTTGCTTTACTTGCACTTGAAGCATGAAGCTTACAAGTGGGAACACATGGGGATCAGGAAAGAGATTGGGGTTTCTGAGCTGGAAGATATGCCTTCTTGTGGCCAACTCTCACATTCCTACCAGTTCTTCCCCAGCCTATGTCTCTTTCTGCATTCTTTCCACAGACTTTTCTTATCTCTAAGCATACACTTCCACCCAGTGTCCAATTTCTATCCTAAATCTTGATCTCCTTGTATTCTCAGGGAAATTTAACCTGTTTTTTTTTCTTACTTATCTGCTGTGTTTATTAGGTGTGACAATCATGCACAGATCTCTATTTTCAGTCCAAAGCTTTCTCCTGAGCATTCAGATATCTTTGCAGTTATTCCCTAGATGTAAACACCCATGGGTTTCCAAATTTAGTTGAGCTAAAATTATACCTATTTGTCTCTGGTTGTCAAATCATTTTGTACTTCAATTTTAGTGAATAACTGTTCTGTTAGACTTAAAAGTCCAGGCCTAAAGTCAAATAATCCTAGGACCTTTCTTCTCTATTATAGTATATTGTATTGTATAAGCTGTTGTTGACAGCTCTGTATTTGAATATGTTCCTCATATCTCTCTTCTTTAGTCTTTTAAGTACATAGATATTTAATATTTAATATATGTACACTTATTTTATGTACATGTATATGTGTATGAGATTTCATGTGTTGGAGTCAGCCTCATGTGTGCAGAAACCTGCAGAGCCAGAGGATAGTATAGGTTCCCCTGTAACTAAAGTTAAAGGTAGTTGTGTGCCACCTTGTGGGTGTTGGGATCAGAAGCCTGGCCCTCTGCAGGAGCAGCAGTCTCTTAACTGCTGATATTTCCCTATGTCCTCTTTCCTGGTCTTAAACATTATCCACTGTCTTAGCTTACACTTTGTTTACTTCTTGAACTTTTTCAAGTAACCTTGACTGGCATTTTTTCCTTATGTTATTTGATGTTGATGTTCAGTTAGACTTTTAGATAGTTCTTAGCTTACCATAAATTGATTTTTTAAATTTAGCTTTATCATGTGTGTGTGTGTGTGTGTGTGTGTGTGTGTGTGTGTGTGTGTGTGTGTGTGTAGTCACTCACAAAAGCCAGAAGAGGGTATTGGATACCTTGGAGCTGAAATTATATAGGCAGTTATGTTCTTTATGGTGTATTTGCTGGAAACTAAACTCTGGACCTCTTGAATAGTATCAAATATTCTTAATAAGTGAGCCACATCTTGCCATAGATGGATTTAATGGTTTTTAAACTTAATAATGCTAAGAAATTGCTTTTCCTTCTTTAGAAACTCTGCTTTAATGTTTGAACTTTCAACCCCTCCTGCCTTGTCATATGTGATCCTATCCTCTTGTGATGCTGGGCAGTGGCATCAGTTCTGGTTTACATATAATTATGGAATTTGAAAACAGCCTGCATTTGTGTTGTGCTGTATGGCTAAATTCTTGATGTTGGGAGATTAGGTGTGTTTTATTTGGCATACAATAGATTAGACAGGATGTAATCTCATCTGGGATAAAGGAGTAGCTCTGGATGACATCATCTTACTAGACTATCAATTTGATCATAGATTTCTTTGCTTAATCTATGCTCTGCCTTCATTTTATAGTAGATGGTATTCCTTGTAATCCAGCAGCAGCAAATCCTTAAATTTCTTTGCAGACTTAACTTATTAGGTCCCTTCCTAGCCCAAGAATATAAGTGTCCTGTCTTTGTGATGCATTTCTCTTTGTTAGGCCCAGACACTTATCTCCCCATTTCATGAAAGACTTTAGTCTTTCAGACCTAGTTGGACTTCTCTTTCTTTGAGAAAATTCACTACTTGTAAATGTTCATTCATTCTTGGTCACTTTTTATTTTTTGTTGGTACAAGTTACATTAGATTACTGTAACTTTCTAAATTGTACAAAAGTTCAGTACACTCCTGTATCTTGAATCTACAGATCAACATGTGGAACTTAAGTCTTCAGTGAATATTTACATGAAGTTTAGAACCAAGTGATTCCAGATCGTGAATGTGAAAGTTTTCCAGTTGAGCTCAGAGTAAAGGCTGGAGAGTACTGTTGTAAAGGAAGAAAAAAGTTGGCCAAATGATGTGTCATGTAAAGTTGATATAAAAAAAGATGAAAGCAAGAAGAAGCTGATGCTTTATATAGTAGCACACTGGACAGTTGCTATGGAAAAGATAAAAGAGGGTATTATCAAACTCTATTTATTGATGCCAGATGGGGAACAACAGACATAATAGAATGACACTGTGAAAGCAAGTCCTGAGTAGCAAAAGTTACCAGAAGAAACAGAGGCCTTTACTTGCAAGGGCTCTGTAGTTCCACCCTACATAATCATTCATAGGTCCTATTTCTCACTAACCCTCTACTGCAAAGTGTACTGAACTCAACATAAATCCTCTGTAATGTGATCTTGCTGTATGTAAAGCACTGTTGACAACAGCTGATATCCTGTGCCTAGGGTCCTGCTCTGCTCTATATCTTATCTTTCAGAAACTGAATGACAAAGATAATTTGGGAGAAGTGGATAAGGTGAAAACTGGAGAACTCTAAGTCCAGGAGGGCAATGTGGTCCACAGCTCTTAGTGTTTGTAACATATGGTTGAATATCCTTGCTTTCCACAGAGCTGCAGAGATGACTTTTATTCTATAGTACTCTCTGATACATTACTTATAACAACGTTAAAGAATTATGAACGAATCTGTACTTGTACATGTTTTTCTACATGAAGAATTTGACCCCCTCTGTTTTGTTTCCTCTTAGAGACATGAATTGCTCAGCATGAGACTCTCATATACCCGAAATTATAATTGTAAAAGAAAGACACTGGAGGCCTTAAACATGGTTGCTGTCTTGCATACCAAAGTATCTTCTGAAATAAACTTCACTGAATAACATTATAGTAGGTTTATGTTTTCAGCATGACCCTCCAGTAGAAGTTAAAATATTCCTTGTCCTGATACATGTAGAGCCTATCCAGCCACTAACAACCCATGTGAGAGTGGTACAATTGTTTCAGTTGATAAATATTGAATTGGAATATAACTATTACCCAAATGTGTTATTTACTGTAGTTCTTGCTGTTGTTGTGTATTATGTGGGTTCAGATGAGTATGAAGTGATCTATATCTTCCATTGCAATATGATATGCATGTCACTTATTGTATGATGATTAATCTTGCTTGGCTAAGTAGTCACTCATCTTTTCTTAGTCTCTCCCCAATTCCAGATTTTTCTTTTACTGTGTTATAATTATACATTTGAACAGTTGTAACATCTTCAGACTATTCTCTTTATAAGATGCACACAGAGTTTGTCCAGTTCTTTGCATGGCTCATTCATGCTCAATATTGAATATTATTCTTTTGTCTGGATTACATGCATATTGAGCCGCTCGTGAAATGAAGGATATCTCGGTGACATTCACATTTCTGAAATTATGACTCTATTATAAATAATGTGCCTTGCAGATTTTTGTGTGCTCATCTAGTTTGGATTCTTCTAGGTAAATAGCAAATATTGTGGCTATTGGTCCAGTATATTTTATTTTATGAAAATATGATTGTGGGAAACAAAGATTCTCCCTTTATAATAAGGGCGCTGAAGACTAAGAGTACATCAGCCTACTGGTAGGTGGGCTGCTGATTGCATACAAAGTACAGTCTGTATGACTCTTTTTATATGGCCCTTCCTCTCTTTCCTTCTCAACTGAGATATCAGGCGAGTACAGTCTTATGGACCATGTAGGTCTTCTTACTGTAGCTTCAGTTTGTCTTTTTGTCAATCTAAAGTGGGTGGTCACTTCTACTTTTTACTTTCTCTTAACCTTATCAGATGCATGAGCTTACAGACAAGGGTGGCTGTTAGTAATTCTCTACTAAGACTTTTCAGTTGCTGCAGGATATTTTAGTAGTAGGCAGCAGCAAGGGTCCACTGTTTTCTACCTATTACATATATAAACTTAATTCGAATCATTGAACCTTTGTAGGTGAACCATCAGATTTTATTTCTTCCATTGTCAAGCTTACTTCCTAAATAGATACATCATTTTTCATTTCTACTGTTAGTATTTTTTGTGTGAGAAGAACTCTCTTGCACACTGCCGAGGGAGCCATATTAGGTTTATTAAAGAGGAGGAGGAGGGAGAGAAAGAGAGTTGGAAGCAGAGAGGAACAGAAAAAAAAGAGAGTCTTCTACATGGTTGGAGATTTTAAAGGGTAGGCATGCACTTACTTCAGAGGCTATGGAGTGAGCCCCTGCAGGTCGGGAGGTAGCCTCAGTAATGTAACCTAACACCTACCATTACTGAATTTAGGATTTTATTTTTCCACATCATCACCCACACTTTTGTTGCTTTATAATTTCATCACTTACTCAGTGTGAATTATTACATTGTTGCTTTAATTTTTAGGTAAGTTATAGTGTTTTCTGTATGGGTACTCAGTTTTTGCATCTTGTGAATGCCTCCTCTATTTTTCCCATCAGACTATTTATCTACTATTGTTGACTATTAAGAATTCTTTGCATGTTTCAGATAACTGTACTTTATCAGGTATGTACCCCTGAATATTTTTTTTCCAGAATATGTTTGTTTTCTCAGTACACTTCACCCACAACATCTTTATGGAGCAGAGGTTTATCTTTTAGTCCAGCTTCCTTTTTTTGTGATGTGAATCTTTCTTTATCTAAAAACTCAATGCTATCTCATAGTTATCTGTAATTCCCATCAATATCATCCTCTTAGAGGCTTATAATTTCACATACATTTGGATCTATAGTATAAGACCTACTGTGTAAATTTTAGTCAGTCTTTTTAAGATGTAAATTGTATATTTTAAATTTTTAAAATTATTTAGCTGTTTAATTACTCAGTGCCATTTGGAGAATAGAAAATCTTTACTCTTTTTATTCTTTTTTTTCTTTGTCAGTGATTATTTTATTCATGTATGGATTGCTTTTGAACTCTATTTTGTACATTAAAGTATGCTTTTGTTCTTTGAATACTATCATGCTGCCTTGATTGTCATAGTTTCATAGTAACATTTAAAGTCAGGGAGTACCGGTATTTCTACTTCATTCTTTTTCAACATTGAATTTAATGTTCTGAGTTTGAAATGTTTCAAAAATCTGCTTCATAGTCAAATGAAAAATAAACCTATAAATATTGAGATTATAAGCCAATATTGATAAATATTCACTGTGCTATAAGTATATTATTCTACTGAAAATAAAAACCAACCTATTCCTAGACTTTTTATGACTAAGTTATGCACAGAAATCAATTTTATTTTACAATTACATTAGTAAGGTTTTAATTTAGGATAGTGTTAATCTACATTACAGTAAGAGTGTCAGAGCACCATAATAGAACTATGTTTTTAAGCCCCATGACTAGAGCCAGCATTCTTAAGTAAAACAAAACTAATTGAAAAAAATAGGAATAGAAAATGTAATTGGACTTTTGGAACACAGAAAATAATGTATAAAGATCTAAAAAAGTGAAAAAAAATTAACTAAAATATTTATAAAAATTACATATAAAGAATAAATACATTTTTTATGAACAGAAAGGAAAGTTCCCCGTGCTAGTTTCACTTCTACTTCTTTAAACAGTACATGTCAAACTAACCAGAGTATGCAGAGATATTGACCAAATCCTAATATGTCTCCCAAGAAGTAACTCTAACTTTGTGATGGTTAGTTTTGTTGTCAACTTGAGGCATCTAGAATCATATAAGAAGAGAGTTTCACCAAGGAATTGTCCAGTTTGCTCTGTGAAATGGTACTTTGATTGTTCTAACTAAGGTGAGAAGAGCTGCCCACTCTGGGTGTGCAGCATCCTTTTCTAAGTAGAAGAATCTGGATTATTTAAAGTGGAAAGATCTAATTGAGCATGCATGTGTTAATTTACTGCTCTTGAGTTAATTATGTACGGTTCTTCATATTTTTGAAAGAATTGTAGCCAAGAGGCAGTGAGCTCATCATACTTTTTAATTAATAGATTACATGTAAAAATTTGGGTAGCATATAGTCATGTAATAGGTAATTCAGAACTACGAATGTACAAAGTAAACTTGCCTACTGTTGAAACAAATATAAATAACAATTACATGCCATTTAAGACTTTAAGAGGGGACAAGCTATAGGTATATTTATTAACTTGGCTGCTATAACAGAATATCATAAATTACATGGTTTCCCCAGCACAGAATGATTTCAATCAGGCCTTTACTAGTTGGCAAATCTAAGACTTAGACATTAGAGGATTTAATATCTGGTAAGTATTGTAAAAGGTTTCCTGGGACCCACTCTCAGCCTCACTTAGCCTCAAATAATCAGACACACTTATATTATTTTTACACTGATTGACCTAGGGCTCAGGCATATAACTTACTAACTCCTTCATCTTAACCCAATTCATGATTCTTGTTCAGCTATGCAGCTCGATACCTTTTCTCAGAGCAGCATTTCAACTTCTTTCCTCTGTGTAGTCTCCTGGAATCGCTGGGTATCTGTGTGGCGTGTCAGCTCTGCTCTGAGATTTTCCCATTCTGATAGCTCTGCCCACACTTCCTGTCTGCCTTCAGCCAATCAGTGTTTTTATTAAACTAGTAGGAGGGACAAATATTTACAATATACCATAATCCCACTATAGGTAAGGACATTTCCTGGCTTGCCAATAGGTATTTCTCCATTGAATTTCCATGGGAGAGATGAGAGAAATAACGCAGAGAGTTGATTTCTTTTTATGGGGATGTTAATCACATTCCTGAAGAATGCAATCAATGACAGTAACCTACAATAGACCTGCCTCACATTGGAATTCAGATTTTTATGGTGATATATTTAGTCATTTTTAATGTGTAAATATGTGTATTTACATATGCACATGCACAATACTCCAATGTTAGAAGATAAAGACACAATAGTCCCCACTACTTATAAAAATATGAATTTGTACTTTGGAGAAATTTGCCAAAAATAATAAAACTGACTTTTATCACAAAATAATATAAATGTTTCTCTATAAGGGTTTTTTGTTTGTTTGTTTGTTTGACTTCCTGGTAGCAGTCCTTAAGATAAAGATTTGACAGGCATGTAACTCATTAAAGGATTGTTATTTGAGTCATTAATAAGAGAGAGATTTGTGGGGTGGACTGTGTGATGGGACTCAAAGTAAAATCTTCAAAGAGGGCAACTGTGTAACATGGATGTCCCTCAAAATTTTTTGCATCTGAGCATGGAGATCTGGTTTAGATACTCTGCCACTATCATCAATACCCAAGGTAAGTTCAACATCCCTTCAGTCTTAGGAAATGAAAGTCACTTATGAACTGAAGTCCCATCTCAACTGACTCAGAAGGATTGTCTTCTAGAAAACAGAAATGGTGGCCAGGATGTGGGGATTCGTGGATGCGGGGCCGGGAATACTTTATGCACTGTTGACAAGATTGTCAAGTAGTCAAGTACTTATGGAAATCATAATGGAGACTCGTCAGAAACTAACAGTAGACTTGTAATGAAATTCTGCTGTACCTTCATTACGTATCTAGAGATTCCGAGGCAGCATATAATGTATAGTTTGGCACAACGTGTCCAGTGAAACTATATTTACAAACCCAAGTTTTGGAATAAGCCTGCATGCCAGTTAGTATGTGAATATGTAAAAACAAAAGTGATAATATGTTCACTAAGAAATGCAGTTATAAAATAAACACAGGATTGTGTCATTTGTAGGAAAATGGATAGAATTGACCATCATATTAAAAGAAACATGTTAGTCTTGGAAAGATAAGTAGTACTTGTTGTCTCATGCATAGAATCTAAAACATGGTTAAAGACAGAACAGTAGGGGCTGACTAGGAGGGAGGGAAGAGGATAAAGGGATTGAAGCACACAGTGTACATGTGCTTCACAAAACATATTAAATTGTATCCTCCTCATATGAGAATCAGCCAGCTATGGAAAGTAAGCTTATCACATTTATTTAAATATTATGTGAGAATTGGAATTACAATAGGACATGCATTATCTAAATGGGTAATACCAAAAAATTGTTTATAGAACAAAATGTATCAAACAACCAGAGCCTTATAAAGTGCTAGGGAAGTAACCTGATAAAAACACTTTGAGAAGAATTGGTTGGTTTCTTAATAATTTAAAAATACTTATGTCCATACAAAGACTTTAATATGCACAATGAGAGCATCACAGTCAAACCAAATAGTGGTTGTAAAGTTAGTAATCACAGATGCGTTGAATGAATAAATGCATGTGCCAAACCACAGGATTCTCGGAAGTTAAAGGAGAACACTGCTGAAAAGCAGTATGGATGATTCTCCTGACAGTTTTTTGGAGAGAAAAAGATAGAGAAAAACATTTACCATTTTCTTCCATTTATAGGAAATTTCAGTGAAAGCAACTCATGATAGAAATGCATGAGAGATCGCCTGTGAAGCAAAGAGCAAGGAAGAGAAAGCTAATGATCAATATTGAAGCAGGAAGAAACTTCTATGCTTGATTCTGTCTCTCTCTCTCTCTCTTTCTCTCCTCTATCAATTTCTCTCTCTCTCATATAACTCATTGAGCCTAAGGAAACTTGACTCTTTACACTCTTGCAGGCATCTGCTTTCATTCTGGAATTTTAACTGGCTTGGCCTTGTCCAAGTCTTGCTCAGTTTATCACAGCCACTTTCATTTTTTGTATACAGCAGCTATCTCCCAAAGACAACATTTTGTAGCACTCTTTCAAAAACTTCACATCTTATATTCTTTCTTCCTCCTCTTCCATCAAATTCTGTGAACTCTAGGGGAGGAGATTCTTCGCACAGATGATCCTTCAATGGATTGAACACTCACAATCACTTACTCTCAGCACTTGGGCAATTGATATAATGCTTTTATTTAAATCTGCTCCCAGTCCCTATAATCAATGAAAACACAAATGGTATCAAGCTATTTGTGTTACTCTACTATACAACTTTGATTGATAGTAAACAAAGATGTGATTCAGAAAGAAGAAAACATCGGATAATATACTAATACTTGTTTCCGAAAGAGTGGTGAGATGCAGTCAAATTCAACCTCAGTAAGGCAGTCCTGGGAATGTTTATCATAATGATGATTTTAGTTACACTATTTCTAAACTATAAGAATGTGGATATAGTTTTGTTTTTATCTGAGTGTCATGGTTGCTTTTTGGTTTTGAGCACATTTCAGAGAAGTGTCTGCTACTGTCTGTCAAGAGCTTGTAATGGGAAATGTTTGAATATAATAATAAAACAATAATAGTTGAAGCACATCAGCTGTGCATCTTATGCTTGTTCCTGTCTTTCATGAAATGTATCTTGGGCTCAGATTTTTATGTCTAAAATTTCAAATAGAAACTAAAGAAAGATGACAGATAGGAGTTATGACTAATAATTGGATTTAATGAGGCTTCACTATATACCAAACTCTCTCTCTCTCTCTCTCTCTCTCTCTCTCTCTCTCTCTCTCTCTCTCTCTGTGTGTGTGTGTGTGTGTGTGTGTGTGTGTGCATTGACACATGGTTTTGTGAATGCACATATATATGTACACAAACACATAATAGGCAGAGTTGAGGAAGACAGGATGAAAAAGATGTAAGATTCATATTATAGGGTGACGTGCTGTGAAGTGACATCTTTTAAGCAAGACACAGCCATGCTTCATGAACTCACATGATCTGTGGATACTTGCTCTGGATCTGCACAAGAATGTGACAGGCATGGCTGGAGTACAGGTTCAGGAAGCCCAAGAACTCAATGGTGAACTGTTTGCTGTTAACAAAGAAGGGTAAGGAATCATTTTCTGTTCTAAGTCCATGAATGAAACCACTAGGCTGCAAAGAACAGATGCAATCCAAAGGTCACATAGATGGTCCTATTTAAACCAAATGGGTTACAAAAGATACCCAAACACTGTGATTCCAGAAAAGAGACTAGTTGAGAGGAGAGGGTATTGATTAGGATGGGAGGCTGCAACCAAGAAGATGTGAGAACAAATCATGAGAAAAGGAGATGATTGAGTGAGAGGAGCAACAAGGTCGGAGAAAAAAAAAAGAGATGGAGATCTTACTAAAGGAACACAATCTGGAGTTGGAAAAAGACCAGTTGCTAGGGTAACCTCCAAAAACTCACAGAATGTCCCTGGCTAAGTCTTCAACAATAGTGAAGGTGTTCTCTAGACAGGACTTTCCCCATAATCAAATGAATAGCCATTCCAATTGCCATCACAGAATTTACATCCAACAATGAATAGAGGTAGAGGCAGAGATACATGGCTGAGCACTGGGTTGAGCTCTGGTTCCAGCTGAGAGCAGCGGAAGAGAGTTTATATGAGCAAGACGATAGGGCTTATGAGGAAAAATCCCTTGTGATGGCTGGATGGATCTCTGGGGAGCTCACTGAATTAATAACAGCTACTGGGAAACCATCAAGAAAAGAAACTAGGCCCTCCAAGGATAGGCAACATGGGTAATATGTGGAAACTCGAGGGGACGTATCAGACTGTGTTTCTGTGCATGGGCTGGTACTTTGGAGCCCATTCCTTCCAGAGGAATTCCTAACCCAGTCCTGACATTAGAATGAGGAAATAGAACCGGCCTGGAGTGGACACTGAGCTGATCCACCTTGGGATCTCTTGCCTTTTGGGGGAAGGGGATAGGTGGATGGGGAGGAGGGAGGCTAAAGGCTGACTGGGAGTGATTGGGAGGGGGAAGGGAGGGAAAGCAAGAGGATACATGGAAAAGAAGACTATTTTATAAATAAAAAAGGAAGAGAAAATTATCAATATTAATTTTATGCATTATGAAGTTATCAAAAATGAAGATAATATAAATGAAGTAGCATGTACCACTTTGCTGGGTTTTATAAAAACATGGGTTCTGGGATTCAAACTCAGACATTGCTGACTGAGGAATCTCACCAGTCCTGCCACATTCTTTTTAAGAAATATCCACAGATTACCTAATTTGATGTTCACAGCAAACTCATGATGCCCATTCTATTGTTGTGCTTGCTTTAGAGTTGGGCAGTGAGATAGAGTCTGGTCTGTTGGCTTCCCTGAGTCAGCATGCTGACTTATTCAGGGTCTGCTGCAAATGGGAACAGACACTGGGATTCCACAGCCTGCACTCTGACAGTTAGAGCCTGCTGCTGTTCACCATCAGCTTGACTTTTGTACTGCTTTAATATTTATCAAACTGAGATTTTTTAAAGAAATATATATTGAACTTTTTAAGACATATTTTAATGTAAAAGAGATGAGCTGGTAGCAAGATATATGACAAATACCATTTTCAGCCTATCAATTTTTTTTAACATAAGGAATACAGAATTCTTCTTTCTGGAAACTTTATAAAAATTATTGTGAAAAACAGAGAAATACTAAGTTCAATTTAAGCATACAGTATTCTTTTTGAAAATATTATACTAAATTAAGAGATTCTTCCAAAAGATGTAGCTAAAGATAAAATGAACTCAGGTTGTGGATAAAATACACAATTATGTATTTGTACTAACGTTGGATATGCAGCATTAATAAGAAAGCTCAACATTACTCTCTTATGTGTTATATCATTGTTGCTTACAGTGGAAGGAGACCACAGTGTCGGGAAAATTGGAAAACAGCTGTGGTTCTCAAAGGAAATTCAGCTTGTTTTATTAATTGATCCAAATATTGGTAAAACACTTTGAATTATCCTATATGTTGTTATTGTTTCAGAATATCATCAAAGTCTTAGATAATGAAAATATAACAATTCTGTTTTGATATTTGGAGGCTTTGTCCTAGATAATGAAAATACAACAATTCTGTTTTGATATTTGGAGGCTTTGTCCTGGGAAGAAATTAGTTAAAACTACGTGGGTTGTGGATGATTTGAAACTTGCTGCATTCTTAAGAAAATTAGTAAGAATTGAAAAAAAAATGACAATGAAGGTCAAAATGCCAATATAGGTTTAGAAGAAGTCATACTATTTCAAATTTTTTAAGTTGGTAAAACTACAGTGTTGGAAATTCAAAAGAGTGAATAGTATCTCTTACCTAACATACTCACAGTAGCCCTTCTTATTTTATATGTGTGAAGATGAGAGAGGAAGAAACAGTCATAAACTCATTTGTGTGATTGTAAACAAATTTAGTATAATTCATTTCTAATTATAATAGTGATTTTTTCTCCGGATTTCATTATTCATATTTATCATATTGTGTACCCATTAAATTTCTTTCAGAATTTATTTGAGTTTTGGAAAAAATACATTTAAGAATTGGAAACAAATTTTGACCCTTCTTCTTATACTAACTGAAAATCCATAATGCCTCTTTCTATATTATACTAATCCACAATTTAACTTCCAGAAGAATGCTTGAGGTTTATTATTTTGTTTCTGTCAGAAAAGTACTATAATATAGCATGCATGTGTAGTCTCCTGTTGGCTTTTGGTGGAGATTCCACATCGGGGAGAGACATTTGAGTAGTGGGCAATGAAAACAGTCTCAATGTATATAGCATTTTTTGCTTGCATTTGATATTTGTGAAAATTTCTCCAGAATATGCTCTGATATTCTGGACTTCAAATTTAGTTTTAAGTGTCTATATGCACGCTTCTGTAAGGCATATCCACATGTGTCTATCACCTAGTCATAGTACCAGATGAGTTCATCCAGAGAGTAGAAAAAGTATTACTACAAGCCATTGCTGTATCATGAAGCTGTGTGTCTATGACTGAATGTGCGTGTGTGTATGTGTGTGTGTGTGTGTATGTATACTAAGTCAGTTGTTTAATAATGGTTCAATGACAGGTAAGATATCCCATAATACCCTTTAAGCATATGCCAACGTAACTTCCCCTTACAATGAATTTCTTTGGCCTTGCCATAATCTGATATGCTATGAAGGAAACATGAGAGTAAAAAGAGCTGATATATAAACGTATTATATATACTGCCCATGGTGGTTGCATCAGGGCTATACATCGAAACTGGGGTTAACATAATATATCTTGAAAATATTTTCTATCCTCTTCTTCACAGAACAGATTAGGTGACTTCCTCTGTAGTGTTTACATATGAATTAATAATCATAAGACATGGATTGCAAGATGATTCAACCCTACACAATACCAACACAAAAACTGAACACGGCTGCATGCTCACCTGTAATCCCAGAACAGGAAAATAGAAGCAGGTGTTTCACTGGGGCTTCTTGGGTGTTAGCCTAGCTGCACATTCAGTAAGAGATGCCATCTCAAGGGAATAAAGAAGGTGCCATAGAGCAGAACATTTAATGTCCTTTCTATCTTCCACACGCACTGACATAAACTAATGGCATGTGCCATAAACAAATAAATACATAAAAATAATGAAACGGAAGTGTATTGCATGATTTCTAAATATGTCTTATGTAGGTATAATAATAATAATAATAATAATAATAATAATAATAATAAATGATCCCAAATGATTGTGTATATGTGGTTGAATAAGTAGTCTCAATTCGAGAAAGTATTAGAAGGGAATATTAACAGTAACTTATTATTGATGTAAAATGAAACGGGCCACTCTTGTTTAGTTCACTTTTCAATGTATGAAGTCCTCAAGTGAGCAATGCCACTATGAATACTTGCAGGTAAATTGCAACAGTCAGTGAAAACAACTTAGAACTTTCTGCTGCAAAACCATCACACCACTTCTTTACCAGCTAGGTGCCATTTCTCCTCCTCTTCCTCCTCCTCTCCATTTCATCTTTCTGATTTCATTTCATTGCCTTTTCATCTCCTCTAATTTGCTTCCCTTTTTACAGGTCATCTTCCAGTCTTGGAATTATTATTTCTATAAGATTTTCATGTTCAGTTCTGCTCTTGAGTGAGATTTATCCCATTAATAGAATTCTCAGCAGATGGTTCCTCCTGCTCTGTAACCTGTAACGGTGGCTCTTGTCTCTGCCGATCTTATTTCCTCTTTTTCTCCCAGTAACATTGATTACTTTCCTTTCACCTCCTGTGCTTTGCCTTCCCAGAATCCTCTGCCTCAGAGAGAAAATATTTTTAGTTCATCTGTCTTTTATAAATTGAGTAAAATCTTCTGCCATTTATGCCTTCAGGAAGTGTCTCACTGGTGATTTGGTGTTCAAGGACATCCTGTTGTGTATCTGTCAGAGCTACTCATTTTCTTCCAGTTTGTCTTTCTCAGTTTCTAACATTTGATCTTTTCCTGTTGTTTCAAGGATCAGTGTGTTCGGTTTAAAGCTTTTCCAGTTTGTTGGTTCTGTAGTCTGCTTTGTTAATGAAGAGACCTTTTGGATTTTAAGAATTATATTTAGTTTTGTCTAATACACAGTTGTCAATATTGATTTGTACTTAATGATCATCATTACTACCATTGAATGCCCAAGGATTTTAAACATATTCCATATAAATTTGGATCTATATACATATAGTGAGAGTTCAAGAAAATAATTCCAGTGTTGTAATGTTACTAGAATCTGCATGAATCTCTCAGGGTCCTACAATTCTCCTGTCCCTCTCCTCCTCATTTCAGAAAATTGCATTTTATATTAATAAGTAAAAGAAATCATATCTCAAATCCCTCTGCTTTCATATGAAAGCAGTGTTAAGATTTAAAGAAGATGAAGTCAGAAAAAATAATTTATTTTTTAAAATAGAAGTTTTTTTTCAACTAGATTACAGAAATCAAAACTCTGTTCACATTCATTTGATCAAAGATAGGTCCTATAGCAAACTCACATACCTTTATCAACATGGCTTAAGTGGGGCTAAATTATTGGACCAAAGCTAGATTCCTATGCTTATCGAGACATGATGAACAGAGTTACATCCCCTGGAAAGCATTCAATAATGCCTGTAGAGTGCTTATTTTAAAATTCCTTTCACAATTTTCTCTTTTGATTTAATTTCTTTCAGTATAAAATTTTGCATTCAGTATAGGAATTTTTAGATATAAATTTGTCATATTTTTGGCTGTGTTCCAATTCTTTCTCTTTCAGTTTCTCCAGTTTCTATAGAATTCACAGAATTGTCTCTATTTTATCTTGTGTTCAGAACCAACACGTTGGGTTATTTTTTATTTGAATTAAATAACTGGGGAGAATGAGCTAGCTCAGAAGATAGGAACACTCATTTTCCCTTATGGAAACCTTGGGTTCAGTTTCTAGCATCCACAACCATGTATAACTTCAGTTCTGGGGGAGCCTACACCTTCTTCTAGCCTCTGAAGGCACTAGATGCAAACAGTGCTCATATGTACATGTAGGCAATACACTTAGACATAAAATAAAAATAAAGACAGGGAAACAAAAAATGCAATGCCTTTTTAGTGAAGTTAATTTACTAATGAAAGAACCTCTAAGTACCTACAGTCTCTTAAGCTCTTAAAGTAATTTACACTCTTATCAGTCTTCTACCTTCAATAGTTTATAGCAGTTGAGGGACACCTAACTTTCCATTCTTGTTTTTCATTCATAAGTCTTACAGCCTTCTACCCATTTTTTTCTCTTATGCATGAAATCCTTAAACACTCACCTTTAAAAGTTAAGGTTAAGCAAGTTAAGCAGTTAGGATAAATGGTCAGGAGTGTATAGATGGTCTCATCACTATGTTAGACATTAGGGAAGCTATGAGGTGTCCTGGTAACAAAGTAGACTTTCAGGGGCTTGCTTTTCAGATGGAGTGGTACCACTTAGAGTACTAGCTAACAACACAGTCTGTTTTGAGGAGAATAATCTAATAGGGTTGTGGTGGTGTTGAAAAGCGGGTTCTAAAGTTTTGGATTCTGTACAGAGAATGGTAAATGATTGGCAACAACTCCTGTTCTCTTCCTCATACCATTGTATCACTGTCAGAGGGACTTATACCTCTCTGTCTGACATGTGACTAAGGAACAAACTGTTTAGACTTGGCTGGTCTGGGTCCTGCTGATGTTATTTATTACAGATTGCTAATTTTATTCCTTTCCTGATTTCCAAATTGTGATTTTTCACTTCATAGTTAAAGTTGTTTTGACATAAGATTTGAATCTTCAGATTTTAAAGTACCTGACTTGGAGCTCCCTAATAGAGCCAGTGAATGGCTGTCATTAAGAAGATGTTAGAATATGGCATCATATTTCAATAGGTGTGGCATACAAAACACTCCTCCTGCCAGCGCTGTCTCTTCACATTAAATGGCTCAGACAGGCTGTGCTTCTTACAATCTCTCTCACTTAAACCTGGCCCTATCTCATTCTAGAGCCTGGAAATTTACTCAATGATTTTATGTTAACCAGACATGAGTATTTTCCCATTGCATATAAGAGATCTGAAAACAAAAGTATTAAAGATTTTCTTTATTGTTAATGGCTCACTTGCTGTGCAGACTTTAAAGCTTTTCTGGTATTTAAATGACAGCAATCTGTATTCCATAATGTGAACGAAATTCTGCACTTCTTGATTTTTTTTTTAAATTTTCTCATTAAAAAAATATTCTCAATGTGGTGTGCTTTGAGCTCACTCTCTTATAGGCCTGTATCCTGTAGCTATAACAGCAAGATGTTTGTAGCCAAGGGTTTCAGTAAATATATTCCTATTATCATTCAGCTTACTCTGCAGTAGCTTATTCCAATCCTAGACAGCTTTTTCATTTCCCTCCTTTTGTATAATTTTTGGTTCTGTATCCCTATCCCTTCAAATGCTCAGGACACTGAGAGCCTTGGCTGCTGCCCTCTAAAAATCCTCCTGTGCTGTGAAGTATTCCTGTACTGCTAAGTCTGTAAATAAAAAACTTATACTTCAAGACAGGAAGGGTACTACTTTATGTATAAGACCTCCCAAACTCCACATACTCCATTCTCTACACTCAAGCATATCACCTCCAGTAGAATGACTCCTTCTCACAAATAAAGACCAAAGATTTGTTTATGTCTGTGTCTAGTATGGTTATGCAAGGATTTTAGAATAGTCAGATATGCCCATTGAGTACCAAAGGATGAGAAAGGGGCATATTGATAAGAATTCTGAATCAAAACTCTTCCTTTTGGAAGTTGGAGAGTTGTTCATCATCAAGAATGAACCCCATGGAAAAATCAACTCAAACTTGTATAAAGGTTCATTTCTTCAGTTTGAATGTCTTCAGTTAGTCACATACTGTAGGAATCCATTTGCATGGGAAAAGGACAAAGGCATAATGTGAAAATCCAGACTGGCATACACACATTTTTCAAGTGTGAGTAGACAATGCACTGATGTTGTATAACATGAAGCAGGTCAGCCACGTATATGTAATGAGCAGGTCTGCAGAAGCATGTCTAGAAGCCACTTTCCCAGAGGTTCTAGATGTTGGGATTTTGAGCTTTGACTATATCTCTGTAGTGACCTTCTTGCATGGGGGATTCATGGCATCCTCTACAGGATAAAGACTGTATGAAGCTGTTAGTAAAATACAACATGGCCTCAGCTAAACTCAGTTGATAGCTCTGCCTTTGGCACAACTCAGTTCCACTTTTAAGGCTAAAGCCACAAGGTCTTAAGTAACACCTCTTCTGACTGTGTCTACCAAAATATATCACCTGTGTATAATATAGCAATCCATGAGACAGCATGAGCTATGCGATTCATGTTTGTCTCAGGATAAGACTGAAGGGTCTTTAGGAAGGGAATAGATGGATTTAAATCTGTATGAACTCACAATTTACTTAATGATAAAAACAGATGGCTGCCTTGTAGATATGTATAAATATGTGTATACTCACACACTGATGTATAGACATGTTTCTCAGTTGTCTAGTAACTGAAAAGATCTAGTAACAATGATAACATCTAGAACTCACATGCAGATTCCTAAAGTTCTTCTCTAAAGAGAACCAAGCCTCTTAGAGAATTCTCTGTCTAAAGGTAGAGACAGGAGTTAACCACCTTGTTCTCAACCATTTTGTTATCGAAGAAGGGAGATCCCACATGAGAACATAATCATAAGGATGTGTATCAAAGGCACATAATTGGATCATGACAACTGAAGGAGTTTCTTGTAGACAAAGCTGGTCAAAGCAGAAGAGAAATATAAAGTGGTTTGAATCATAGCCTGAAATGTGGCTCCAGACATCCAGACTGACATAATAATATGACAGAATAAATAGTTACATATGGAAAACAAATTTCTCATGTGAGGAAAATTTTTTATACAGTGAACCTCACTAGTCTAAGAAGAGTGGATTTCTCTAAAGACCACAACAGGGAGTAGAGAGCAAAGATTTAGTAGCTATAACTTTTCAGTATTCACTAGACACTAAAATTGAATGTGTAACGTAGGAGTCATTTTGAGAGTTCATGTGATCATGACAGTAGAATTTTATATCCAAATATTTCTTCTCAGAATCATGTCTAGTTATTTTTAGCATTTATTTTTATTTTTGATTATGTGTCTGTATGGGGGGTATGTGCACACAGATATCAATTAAGGCTAGAAGTGTATATTTTATCTTCTAGAGCTAAAGTTAAAGATAACTGTAAGCTGCTTGTCATGGGTCCTTGGAAGTAAACTCTGGTTTTCTGCAAGATCAGAGTGTTCTTAATCACTGAGCAATCTGTCTGACTCCATCACCTCCAGTTTATATATGTATGTATGTATGTATGTAAGTATACATTTTTAAATTTTATATGTATAGATAATTGTATAGATGATTTGCCTAACTATGTACTATATGTATGCCTGGTACCATGAGAGAGCAGAAAATGGCTTTGGATCCTCTTGAACTAGAGTTACAGAATGTTGTGAGCCACCATATGGGTCCTGGGGACTGAACCTAAGTCCTCTGGAAAAGGATCCAGAGTTCTTAACCCCTGAGTCATCTTTCTATCCTCTCTTCTCCTAGTTTAGTCAAGAAAAACAAGAGACTGATCTTATACCGGGATTGTACTATACAATCCTGATCATCCAAAACAAGGGAAGAGTAAGAAGCTCTCATGCCACAAGTGTCTCAAGAGACATGAATGCTAAATATAATGTGATACTTTTCAGTGGAATCTGGTAATGATTAGGACATTAAGGGAAAGCCAACGAATCTGAATTATGTACTTTAAAGGTATTTCAACTTCTCATGTTATGTGCATGAGTGTTTGCATGCATGTATGTCAGGGTCTTGCATGTGCGCAGTGCCTGTAGAGGCCAAAGAGGGTGCCAAGTTACTGAAATGTGGAATTAGAAATATTAACTTCTTTTTTATTTTTTTCCTTAATAAAAAAAAGAAATGAAAAATAATGGATAGAAGGACATTATGTTGCAGTCAGTGCTGTAGTTACAGCTAAATGCCAAACAGACACCTCCTCATTTCAGGTTATTTCTGTGCAAGAGGTGCTCTCAGCAGTTTTTATGTGAAGAACTGTTCAGGGTGACTCACAAACAGACATTTTGTATCTCAAGGTTGAGCCATTCTATGACCTTGGTGTCCTTCCTTTCCAGCCCTACAGATACAAAGGCATGGTGTAGTGGCTGGAGACCATGACTGAGATTTTCAAGGGCTAGCTCTGAATTGGATATTAAATCTCACAATCACTCACACATATGGCCCATGTAGATTGCCTTGAATAATAGAAGAAAGATAATTAGTGAGAAAACTTTATTCTTTCTGAGAATAGTATCTCATTTAATTGACCATGGATTCAGTAATTGACTATTATCCATGACTAACACAAGAGTTAAGCAAAAGATTTCACTAAATTTCCTCTCTATATTGTTTTCATTGGGAAAAACTAAAACAAGCCTTACAGAACATGATTGCATCTGATACATACTCATGAATCATAGTCTATTAACATTTTGTTGCTGCAAGGATAAACTTGTATTTGATTACTTGTGGCTAATAATGGCATGTTCCCTAGTATCTGGGAGGAGGAGACTGAAACTTTTTACCCTTGTGTGTATACTTGACATTTCCGAGGCTTGGAGCCTGATTCCCCTTGTAAGCCATTGTGACTCTAGAATTTCCTGGGAGGCTGGTTATGGTTCTTGTGGACTGGAACATGCACACCTACAGAGAGCAAATAGCCCACAGAGATGTTAGCTGGCAGCATAGGACCTGAACAGTAAGTAGCACTGATCTTTCACGGGACCGACTGATTCTGAAATAAATGAATCAGAAATTTGCATAAAGTTGAAACAAAATGACTTACCTGGATTGGAACATTGTATATCTGCCTTTGATACTCAATACAGTGACCAGTAAAATTATTAACATTCTTAGACTGTAGATATTTAATCTTAAACAACCACTATCTTATTTATTTTCATAAAAATTCCAGTGCAAGTTGATATCACATGTCATCATTGTTTTCTATGTCTATCACTTTTACAGAACAAATTGAATTTAGGCCATGTATGGTGATGAACCTTGCCATCACACATGCTGGAGGCTGAGACAGGAGGATCATGACTTTCAGACCAGCAAACCCTTGTCCTATTTTTTAAAACAGTAAATGAAAGGAAAAGAAATTAGGGTTTCGATAGATAACTGAATTAGTCTCTCAGGCTAATTCTGAATAATAGCGTTCCAAAATTACACATAGCCAATTTAAAAAAGAATTATTGAGCCAAATAAAAGCCCTTACTCTCCATTCCTCCACTCCTTCTCTTCCTGTGTTTTTAATCATACTTCTTACACTATTTTTCAGGGGAACTCCCAAAAGATGTTTTTCTCTTTTCATAGCAAATGTAAGAGAAGCTCTGTGCAAGCTTTAAAAAAGGAAAAGATTTCTCCCTGATTTCTGGGGGAGGATCGACAGTCTTAAACAGGAACAAGAGATTGGGGTTTTAGCCGGGTATGAAAATAGCTATCTTCATTTACTAAGGCTATGCAAACAGCTGTACATTTGGATAATAAGCAGAGAAAGATATTTGAATTTCATTAGGCTTTCCCTCCCCTTCTACAGTTAGCAAATATCTCACCTTCTAAAATTACTTCAATTGTGATTCACCCACAATAAGCATGTAATTAAAATTGAAGAATGTTTACCAGAAGAAAGTTGCTAAAAGGAGCTTGGAAAAGGCTTTAGAAAATGTGGAGAGGAATGCAATTCAGAGAGTTTGTACAGTTGTGAGATATTTCAGGCACTATAAAGTCAGGAAGATTTTAATCAAGTAGGTGTTGCTGACTCTAGACTCGCAAGCTAAGTCACCAACATTGGTATGATTTAATTAGCTCATTACTATTAAATAATAACATGACTTGGCTTTTGCACTGAATCTTACCTGAATTGTTGCTGGAGATACTGTATTTTGTGCTGTTAGCTTATAGACTAGAAGAGGCAATCATTACAGTATGAAATTTACATGAATTTTGGTGATGATGGTGGACCACTGTGGTTATGTGTTTTTCACGGAGCCAAGGACTTTTGTCCTCTTCTGATGGCAGTGTTGGTACTACTGTCTTAATCTCTTTTTCGATTAGGAGCTGAGCATGCAAAATGCTACACTGAAGCACAATGACACACCATCATGTGCTTCAGTGACAGCATTCTGTGACCCCCCTAGACCCACTACCATGTGACAAAGAGGCTCTTAAAATAGGTAAAAACTAAGTCTAGGAGGGAGGGGGATTATAATACCTATTGGTGTGTTTGGTGAGATAATCCATGATTATTTTGATGATAATGTTCAAAGGTAAGTGCTTTGGTGTTGGTAGATAGTAAGATTTGTAGATGTACCTTCTCAAATGAGATGTGCCGGAGGAGAAGGAGCTTAGGAAGGACACACACTGTCATAATGACAACATCCAACAAATGCCTGTATGATTAATGTAAAGAAAGGTGATAAGTATTTGCAGTAATTAAGAAATGGAAAATTGATAGTTTTTACAAGGATTTTAATTACATATATTTATTTATTTATTTAGTCTAAACAAAACTGGAAATAGTCAGTTTTCTCCTTCCATGTTGTGGATCCTGGGAAGGTAACTTCGATTGTCAGGTTTACAGGCAGGTACCTTTATTCTTTGAGACATTTTTTTCAGCTCAGTCATTAGTATTCTCAACAGCTTTATATAAGATGATTCCACATCTGAGAATATGATAATGTACATGGAACTCGTGATGTTCACTGTTCCTTATTAGTTGGCTGTGAAATTGCTGCATGAAGTTTGTCAAAAAAAAAATAGAATAAGGAATCTAAAAAAGAGTCAGTTGTTCCAACCAGTTAGATGTACATCAGTAGAGCTATGGGTAGAGAACCAAGTTGCAAAATGGATATGTTTCTGGGGTTTGATATCAGATGGGGAGAAGGTGTTGGGACAGAGAGCACCAGACATTTATACACACTCAGAAGAAACCTAGAGTAGCAGTGCAGAGACTATAGGCTAACTGTTTGACTGTATTCTTGTTCAGAATGCATGGATACAACATGTATGTGGGGGGGCCTGTGTATAGTAGTTTTAACACCTGGTCTTCAAACCAGATGAAAACACTCACATGTATTGAGGACACTGCTTGTCTTTTCCTAGATTAATAGCTGGAATAGCTATGTCCCATTCCAAGCAGCTGGGGAGCTATGCTTCTAGGCTACGGAAGCACCACAGATTCTCCTTAACACTTGACCAGGTTTTCAAAGATGTCTGGGCTTCATGAACTAAATCTGTGTTCTCTCTGCTACAGTTTAAATGAAAAGAAGGAAATGAGATTGCATGTGTGCATTTTGTGAGGGATGTAGGGATTCCCCTCTGCTTCAGCAGCTGTGTGTGAATAGTGAAAAGACAAATGCCCCAGAATATCAGCAACCTTTTTTATCCAGAAGGTCAAGCCAGGGATCAGATTTTCAAGTGGAATTTTACATAAGATGGCAAGTAGCCTTCTGAGGTGGCCCTGTGTCTTTATTTCTGATAGAATGTGGACTGGGCCTGGGTATAGGGAGATGGCTGAGAAAGTAGCTCTCCTCAGACAGGAGCTGCTTATCTTCTTAAGTTACCACCCTAACAAGTATGGAGTAACAACTCTGTTTCAAGTTATGTAAATGGTTTTTTTGTCATAAAAGAAAGCATTGTGCCAGAGAAAGCAGTTTCTTCAAACTATAAAAACCAGTGGATTGTAATTATCTCAGCAATGGCTGCTCGTGTTTCTATAAACCATAAAGACATGCTATGAAAAAAAATAAAAAAGGAGTGAAGAAGCTTCCAGAGCAGTGTGAAAAGAACTGTGGAAGAGTAGTCCTTTGTCAGGCTAGGCCACTCTCCTCTCGTGTTTGTGAGATGATTCTCTGCTGGAAATACGTTTGTGACCATGCATGACTAATCGGGCAGAACTACAAAATGCTGGCTTACTATTATTTGACTCTGGTTATATAGTAACAGAAAACAGCACAAGTTAAATTCTTTCTTCACAAATATATGTTCTACCTCCCTCTACCTCTCTTTATATACCCTGGCACCTCACAATTGACTCCTACATTCTGTTGTCAGTATTAAGTTAAAATCTCACTGTACTATATTTTGACAGCTAATCTTTGGTGCTTCAAATGGTTTTGAAATTTTTCACCCAGGTAAGTTGCAGTTTAAGCTTTTCATCCATGATTGATTGTGGGAATATTTACTGGTCACATATTACAAAAACATTAACCTTTATTTTCCAAGGTCTGTTATACTTACATATATTAGAAATATATTTTAATATCTGCATTTTTTGTACTGATCATGTTATAAAGCCCAGGGGTCATATACTGCATAAAGATTGATTCCTTGATAATGTCTTAAATTTCTATTTTTTTTTCTTTTTTTGTGAGCTGTTTTAATTACCACAGATCACTTACAATTTAAAACTATTATTGAGAAGGTCCAATGGAAAATTCTTTGTATTTTGACTTTTTTTTCTATTTTTGAATTTCTTCAAAAAAATAAAACAGTGGCAGTTCTGTTTATTTATTTTATCTTTAGCTCCCCGAGTTGAAAGTGGAACTCAGCCCCTGGTACATGCTGGGCAGACTAGGAACCCCTGAGCCATACCTCTAGCCCCATAGGGCTTGTGAAAGGGGTTTAGGCAAAGTGTTTCTTGTTTCGTGGATGTCTTCTCATTTCCACCGTGACAGCCTTCAGGCTACTGTTAAGATCTTTTTCTCCTGGTGGAAATTTTTCTTTTTCTCGCAGCTTTTGAATAGCTTCAGACTCTTACTTTTCTCCTCACTTCCAGAAACTTCATTATTTTATTTTACACTCCAGTAGGTTTTTTTGTTGGGTCTTTTTTCCTGTCTCTGAGGCCACAGCTCCGCCTTCTCCTCATCTTCTCTTCCAGTCTTCATTGCCTTGTTCCTTCAAGAGTTTTCTTTCAGAAATACAACTCTGTCTAGCTGAACTTTCTGTGAAAGAAATAATAAAAGCCAACATAACTTTACCAGGCATCTCACCTGATGCTTAAGAGGCACATTTTTTTTTTTTCCTCACAATTTGTTGAGAACAAAGTCTTGACTTTTCTGGCTCTGTGTGTGACCTCCTCTGACACCTGACCTTCTCAAATGCCCAGTCTCATTTTTTCTTTCTTTGCCTTTTCTACTGTACACCAGCCACATTGGCTTTCTGACTCTTTTTCAAATGCCATGAGAATACTCCCTTTTCTCTAAATTTTGTCTAGAAGATAAATTTCTGAGTAGGCTTTCTGACATGAAAAACATGAAGCTTGGAATATTTAATAAAAATGTAAAAATAACTTACTTAAAAGGCAAAGTGCCAGCTTGTTCTAAAACATCTGTTTGTGAGAATGAATGAGGAACTCCTATGTGGATGCTTTTACAAGCATTTCTTTTCTTCCAGAGATTTTGAAATTGGTCCTATACTGGATATCATTTTAAATTTAATATTAGGACTTAATTTTGATTTGATTTATTATTTGCCTTAATTTCTGAGAACCTGGACATCTGACAGCATAGCTTTTAGCACTGCCTTTTGGAGGTAGCATTGGTTGTTGTGTTTCTGGTGAAATACAATATACAACACACACACACACACACACACACACACACACACACACACACACACACAAATCACAAAGAAAGCCCTTGACAGACAAATGTTCAAGTTGGTGATCCAGTGTGTTTTATTGGGGGTTATTAAGAAGGGTAACGTGGGTGAAGGGTTACTTACAAGGATCAGGGATGACTCAAAAAAAAAAAAAAAGCAACTTCATCACTGAGAAGCCCACATCCTGGGTGATGACTCATGCAAAGGACAGCCCTGCAGCTCCCTGCACAACTTGCAGGTAGCAATAAGGTCTGATCTCTCTGTGGTTTGGATGGCCATTGTCTCCTCTCTCATTCGTTTTTTACTCCTGTTTATACAGGGTAGGGGACACTTGGGAATGATCCAGGTTACTATTATCATAGACATGAACTTTGGATTACCTCCTGCAGTAATGAGTCTCTTCAGTCCTCCCGAATGGGGTGTTACAATGCAGAGGAAACTGTTATGGGACTCTGCCCCTGGTGATTCTCCCACTGGTTGTAATATCTAGTGTCTACTGTAGCTGGTGACGGAGGGACAATGCTGGGAATGTCAGGGTATCACATGGTTCAGACAAGAACACTGAGACTGCTGTGAATAGTCAGAAAAGTTGGGATCAGGAGGAATAGGAGGCAGATGCTGAAGGTATCCATGATCTTAACATACTTGTCTACTCAGGTATAATGTTTTGAAATTTCTGTATTTTGTGTTGGCTTGATAGCTTAAGAACTTTCCAATCTTGCACAAACTGGCCTTTCTAGCTATTCTGTAAACAATAAAGAGTTTGGCTGGGAATACCTGTCTCATATACTGACCAGCCAGTTCACAGTGCATATCCTGCTTACTTCAGTTTCCTTATTTATGTAGCTATCCCACACCAAGATACTGTGTATTGTGAGCCCTATGGCATCTCAGCATCAGACAGAGAGGTACTATATCTATAGTTCTGAGTCCACTGGTTGACATGGTGCTATGTCAGTGAATGAGTTTCTATGTCTTAGATATAACATGCAGTTATATTAAAGATTATTGTATTGAGCATAGGTATTATTTCACAATAACTTCACTGTTGGCTTGAGAGCATGGGTATTTATTTTCTGTCATATGTTGACTTTGAGTAGCTTTAGCCTTGTTCATATGACTGGGTCACACAAAATTGTCACCAGAAGAAATAAACAGGGTAATGCCACCGACACTGGATATTGCTGGCACAGTTTAGATAGGGATACAAAGATTCTGTAAAGGGCTAGATAGTATCATCAGCTTTAGATGGAGGGTATGATTGGTCACAACTATAAATCTCTTGTGGAAATACAAAATTCATTTTAGATAGCATAAACAAAATAAAAGTAGCTGTGTGCTAATAATACGTTACTTTTAAAAGATGCAGATACCATGCACATGTAGCTACCAGCCAAGTCTTTACATTGTTACACAAAACCGCTGATTTTAGCTCAAAGAATTCAAATTGACAAATAAGTATTAATATGCTAGTGGTTAATGGGATTTAACTACAAATAATTAGACATTATGTGTATTGTTACTCAAAGCTCAGTGTGGCTTCAGTGATAGCTAACCAAATTTCCTATTGCCATAGGAGACTCCATTACATTTGGCTGTTTTCATGACCTCCTATTTGTCATATATGCATGTAATACTGTCATACATAGTTATAGGTTAAGAATTTAAAAACCCTTTTTAGAAATGTTTTTTAAAAGTCTACATATTTATCATAGAATAGTGATTTTAATTTTTTTTTGCACTAGAGTGATCCAGATCTAGCTTTAAAGTTGACCACAGAATAAACAATATTTGAATTGCTCATAGCACAATTTTGTTTTAAAGATAAGAAAGGACTTTGGCCAGACATTGAGATGGAGTGGAGGAAGGTGTTTGTGGATATACAGAATATGACACTGAATTATAATTCTATTGTGAGTGTTATTAGAGGCAGTTTATTTTCCCCTGTTTCTTTACTAGTTAAGGAAATCTTTTATTAATTCACATGTTTTTAAATGATGTATTTATTTTATGAATGTGCTGTTAACGTTTCTCCTACCTACATGTGTATGTAGCAGGTGCATGGCTAGTGGATTCCTTAGAACTAGGGTGACAAAAGTTGTGAGCTACCATATGGCTACTGAGAATGGTATCCTTGTCCTCGTCAAGAGTGCTCTTAACCACTGAACCATCTATATATCACTATTAATTTATAACTTTAATGAAAGGAGAATAAAACCCGGGCCAATATTCAATCAATTGATTGTAAGGCATCACTTAATATTATTGGAGAACTAAGCAGTATCCATCTCTGCTAAAATCATAATTATTAAAGAAGTGCACTTAAAAACATTCCTTTGTAGTACATAAGGAACTTCTCAAATAACTTCCAATAGTCATATATGTGTGCATAAAATCCATGTGTACACACCATTCATTTATGCATGCTATTATTGTATGCATCCATCTGGTTTTTGTTATAACTATTGAAGATAATTTGTGGAAAGATAATCTCATTTTAATATTGCAATTCTTTATTTTAACGCTACCAGGAATCTAGAACACCTACTGATACTTCTAGGTTCAATTTTTTATGCCCTCTAATTTCACATAGGTAACTGATTTTCCCATAAAATCACATGGGTGATGGGTAGAGAGAGATGTAACTAAAACCTGATTTTTCCTACCTCTGTATGCATTGTCATCTGCTTTACAGTGTGACATTCCCCTAGCAAAATGACTGCTTAAAAGGTGACATGCTTTCAGAAAGCATGGCTCTGAGTCAGACTCTGAAATGTTCTCCCAACTTTCTTCCTTCCAGGGAGGATCTTATTTTTACTTTGAGCTCCATAAGCTGTCAGTATTGGAGTTAAATAAATATTCTTAAGTGAACCTCTGTGTCTTATGTTTCTTTAGAGCACTGGTTCTCAACCTGTGGGTTGTAACCCTTTGGGTGTTGAATGATCCTTTCACAGAGGCTGCATAAGAGCATTAGAAAACACAGATATTAATGTGATTGATGAAAGTAACAAAACTACAGTTAAAAAGCAGCGACAAAAATAATTTTATGGTTGGTGATCATGATCACTACAACATGAGGAACTGTATTAGAAGGTCACAGCATTTGAAAGGTTGAGAATTATTGCTTGAGAAGTATCAGCCTGTAATGTATTGTAAGTAAATCATCTTGTGATTTTTGACTTCACCCCTCAATGCATCATCTTAGAAGTGGCAGGTGCCCCTGTGGGCATCATTTCTGTCTTATACAAACAAATTAAATACACAGTCCTGTCTTCATGAATCCCAGGATTCAGGTGTGGAACACAACAAAATCAACAGCTAAAATAGGATCTGGGAAGCATGATGTACTTTGTGAGTGAAGATGATCTTGGAGAGGTCATGCAATGAACAGACTTGGGACTTGAATGATAATAGAGAATGAGACAAGTGAAGAGCCAGGGATGGAGTTTCCCTGCAGGGCTAATGTAAAATGGCTCACAGGCAGGGAAGACTAATGTTGGGAGAGCTGCTTACAGGTCACAAAGTCTGACATTCAGGAAAGCTGAAGATGCAGGGTAGGTGATCATTGATATAGAATTTATTCTGGGGGACAGCTACAAGATCTTCAAGGACATATTTAGGCAATGAGGGCCATGAGATACTTTTGAAATAGTATGGCAACATGATATAATTTGTGATTTAGGAAAACTTCTCTTGCTGTGGAATAGAAAGAGGATGTAGGATGGATGACACCAGCAGCCAAGAAATGGTTTCAATAAAGAAGAAATAGTGAATTCTTCGGCTAATTCTGAAGATTATGAAAATTCGGGCTGTGATACATAAGTGGACATAGAATTTGTTGTAGGTGATCAGATTTTTGATATACGAAGTCACACAAAAGAACCAAAGGCAGTTGTTACATTTTAGTTGATTTTAATAAAAAGATGAATCTACCCATTCATGTGTAATCATAAGATTTGGACTCAACTTGTGGAAAAAATGAAATTATTTTAAGCAGTTGAAAACTTAGCCAATGGTTAAATATAGGAGACTAGAACACAGACAGAAGACCTGAGCCTAGGGAAAGAGCTTTGTGAAATGTCAACATCAACTAATTCATAAACAGGAAGAAGATGAGCAAGAGACAATCTCAGGAAAAAATATCAAAGGTTGACAGTGATGGAGTGAGGGATGGTAAATTTAAGGAGACAGATAAAGAAAATGAGGCTTGAAAGAGAACTGAGAACCATATGCTAAGAAGGTGGAGGAATACCAAAAGAGTATGGTGTCCTTGAAACTAAGGATAGAACAAAATTGTCAAAACACTTGTGTGAGGGCAAATAAGATGAGAACTGAGAGGGGGCTCTTGATATTTTGAGACAGATTTATTTTTATTTAGATAAGAAATGTGTAATCATTATATAAGTAGCATGAATATATATAGTAGAAATATACAATTATGTATATAATTTGTCACCTCAAATCCCATCACCCTGGATAACTACTGTTCAAATTTGATACATCTTTCCAGACTTTTTCTTTATGCAAATATATGCTCTGCATCAAAATATATATCTATATATAACAAAATGAGTTCATACTGTAAAAATATAGAATGCTGCATGAATTTGCCTATCATTCCCACCCAGGGATCATGATAATCTTCCCAGAAATTTGACTTTAGTGTATGAGCTGGCGAGTCACCTAGGGCCCATTGAATCAAACCACTAGGGGACTATTTGTAACATTGCAAGGCTAATTTTGTTGGAATGGAGGGTAGAAGCCAGATTGTGGTGGGCTGGAATATGAGTAGGCAGTGAGGAAATGGAACAGGGATTACACTAGCTTCCCAGGAGGCAGGGCATGAAGACAGAACAGAAACAGAGAATGTCAAAAGAAGAGTGCTCTCTCTCTCTCTCTCTCTCTCTCTCTCTCTCTCTCTCTCTCTCTCGTGTGTGTGTGTGTGTGTGTGTGTGTGTGTATGTGTGTATGTGTGTTCATGCATTTTAATCTTTTACTTTAATAACACTTTTTCACATATTGTAAAGTCCCAGAAAAAATATTAAGGATACAGGTAAGAGGATGTATCTGTAAAATAACATTATAGTCAAGAAAGAATTGATTGTAAAAATGAAGAAATAAGCCAAATCTTGCAAGAGACAGTTACAAAGTAGGTAAGAGTAGAAACACAAGCTGGCACATTTTCATCAGATGAGAGAGGGTTCATTGGGTAAGAATTCTTGTTGCTCCTGGAGATGACCAGGACTTAGTTCCTAGCATTCATGTAGAGGCCCACAAAGCATGTGTAACTCCAGTCCCAGAGGAATCTGACTCCCTGTTCTGGCAGCTTCAGGAACTGTCCACACATAGTGCACACAAATGCAAACACTCAGAAACTTAAAATTAAAAACAAATAAATATTTATTTACTTTGAAAAGTTGCCTTCATTAACAAGTTTATAGATTAGAAGTAGTAAACAAATTTTATTCACCTTAGATAACTTTGAGCATTTTAGAATCACCTATTTTTGAGAAGCTTAAGAGAATTGTCTGTTTTCCTCATCAAAGACTTAGCTTTTGGCAAGAACCATTGGTTGTATTTTGAAAAATGTACTGGAAGGTCATGAAATTTGAACAAATTTTAGTAGACTTCAGATAAGTCGTTCTAAATGTTTGAGTTTTATTTTTTCTCATTAAAATCGGGGTAGGAAAAAAACACATAAGGTAGAGCTGGAAAAGTATCACTGGGCCACAGCTCAGGGGAGAGCGCATGGCATCTGCTAGTTCCCCCTCATTGCTATTTTGTGTATGTATCAGTCAAGGAGATCCTGGACTCCTGTTCACCAGTAGTACAAACAGAATTTGATGACAACATGTGCAACTATTAAAAAGGATAATAAGCTTTGTCAATGATGAGCAGTCATCAGTGAAATCTCTATTACTGCAGAATATAAACATCATGAATTTATTGGAAAGTGTTAACTACCTCAAAACACACAGGCACAACAGACTCTTACATTCCCTAAATGCAGCAGATTAGATCTAGTTTTGTATTTACAGAAGCAGGTCTCCTGAGGCATTTTTAGATTCATACACACTAAAATAAATGTTACAGATGACCAGAAGAAACTTACATTATTGTTTGTTTCTCTTTTAAAAAAAGACTCTCAAGATTAATAAGACAATTTAGCAGTGGGCATGCTAGCATTGAAATATCATTCCTTACAGTAAAATACTGCTAAATAAATGAAATTGCTATAATGTGCTGTGACCTTTTAAATCCTGTCAATCAATGAGAAGGGTCAATGCTCGCCCTGTTCAGGAAAACTAGATGCTATTTGTTATTGCTTGCCATTGTATAGAGAAGTGCTATGTGTTTATATTTAGTTCAGCAAGCAAGCTACTATAGGCCAGGACAAACTGCATGAAGCGGGAGCATTGGTCTTAAATTTTATTCTTATGAGATTTTGCAACCCAAATCCTTATTAAGTCACCAGCACATCTGTGGATTTAACGTTGACTTTGAAAATGCAGTATAATAATGCACTTGGGCTTGCTTCAAAATGCAAGGTACTAATGAAGTAGTCTCACAACCACTCAGCTGTTCCATATATCTATGAATTAAATATATATAGATATATACATATATATTATATGTATTATTACTTTGTTCTTTAAATTTTATTCCCTGGAGCTATTTGACTGAATTTCTTATAGTGTTACCTCTTTGTGAACATTTTCCTGACTGGAACTTAAAGGGAAATTTACTATTTGTCCATTCCATTTTTGGCAGTCTACTCAACATAGCTCCATAAAGATCTTCAGAATGTTGGGGTGCCTTCGGTTGACCGTCTTCTATATGCTCCAAATATACTGTTTACCTATAAGCATGGACATCTTCTGAGATGACTGGCCCTAGACATGCCCTCTCTGAGAGCAACCCATCTTGTCAGTGATTCTTTTACTCTTGTATTACTCATTGTCTGTCACTGAGATAAAGTGTCTAATGAAAGAAAGAGTTTTATAGTGTGAGAATACAGCCCATCATGACAGGGAAGGCCTGGATCCAGGAGAATGAGGTGACTGCACACATTGTATTCATCATTAGAATGCAAAGAACAATGAAAGCCAGTGCTCATCTTGCATCATACTTTGTATTTATTTGGTATAGGACTCTAGCCCAGAGAAATGTGTCACCCACATGCAAGATCATTCCCCCACCTCAGTTTAACCTCTTTTAAAATTTTTAATTTTTTTCATTTTATATATCAAACACAGTTTTCCCTCCCTTTTCTTCTCCCTCTTATCCCTCAGCTTCCCCCTCCCCCAGCCCCCACTACTTAGAGAGCGTGAAGTCAACCTCTTTAGGAAACTCCTCATCGCAGTCATCCTCACAGTTTTGCCTACTAGGTAATTCAAAATCCTCTCAAGGTGACAGAGACTATCAACCTTCAAAACACCTAATGATAACACATCTCAGGCAAGACTATATGACTATTTCACCTTGATGTTTCCAGTACATCCTTGTAGGCCTTTGCTTGCCTTGGGTAATTAATACATATCTACTGAATGAATAGATGACAATGATGTGTAGGTAAAAGAATTAAGATGCCAGAAGGCTTTATATTTAAGTAATATGTTATAGGATGGGGACTTGTCTGCTTAGAAAAGGAAGTTATTTGGCACTGAAAATCTCATGTAGTCATTAATTTACTTTATCATAGAGGGGACATCTAGAGTATACTAGTGAGTCAAAGATCTCATATATTCAAGAGAATCTTGTCATTCATGTTAACTCTTATTTCACACACACACACACACACACACACACACACACACACACACACACACAACATAACAATTACATATCAACTCCCAGGCTTAACTTGGTAGCCTGGTAGCCATAACATTTTTTACTAAATGAACAACTCTGTGCTTGTCAATGTGACAGGGCAGAATTTGTCCCTGGTAGGAATATTTAGAAGAGGACCCCGTAGTCCCATGTCAGAAAGTGGACTATTGCTTTGTTATAGAGTCCTTAGGACTTTTGGGGAAAGAGATGTAAACAATGTTTTATGTTCTCTCCTGGGGAACATTTAGGACAACTAGTTTTTATGAATTATATAGTGAGACCAAAGATAACGGGGGCTGTCTGGAAAGTATTCTGCTGTATTCTGAAATATGAATGTTATGATTATATTGAATTGATTACATTGAAATGAATGTGGAAGATTAGAGTATATAATTGTGGCACCCTGAACTCTAATTTATGGAAGGTCAGAAGGACAGTGAATAGGTTAATTCCTAAAGAAGTTTTTCTCTGATTAATTTTTTGAAGTTATTTTTGAATCCTCAATATAATTCCACAAAATATGTTATGTAGAATACTAATAACTCTAGCTTTGATTGTGTAATCTATATTTTGGTTGCATAATCTAAGCTACATGATAAGAACTATGTTACCTTTTAGTGAATCAGTTTCTATAAAGAAGCTCTTCATGGGGTATTCAAAGCTTAACACATCATATGGGTAGATAGATGCTACTATGTGTATTTTATATGCATTCCTAGACAAATGGAGAAAAAGCCATATTACAGGAAAAAATTGTTTATACTTCTGATATTAATCCAAATGAGGCTTACAATGCAATGAGAAGCCAAGAAATCAACTTGACAGATAGTAGAATTCATTTTTAATTTTAGAGTACTTTGCATTAGGATACTTAGGAGTAGTAAAGTTCTATTATGTTAGTAAATCATTTCAGAATTTTTGAGTACACTATTCTAAGTCTAAAAACTCTTTAGAAAACAACCTGAACAAGGGAAGGACATAGGTATTCCTTTTTAGTCATCAAACTTTATATTATAAATTATTAGTCTTACTATGTCATCTAACAGCTTGAGAATGTGTAGCTTTCTTCTCCCATTTTCTCATAGTGAAGTTTTACTTCCATGTAATAAAAAGGAGGCATCAAAGAAGATGCAATAATTTAATTTCTTTTACTTTATGTTTTTTGTAAGTCATTTAAGTATTGCTAATATCCATTTAAGCTTTGACATGAAGGGTTATAAAGATTTTTAGAAATACTAAAATGTTAGTTTTGCTTTGTAGAATTCTTTTGGCATTTTATTAATACATGTGGCTTTGTTATCAGCAGAGGACCTGCATACACTGTGTTAACACCTTAATTTAATAGGAGCAGATTACCTGCCTCCTTTTCCCCACAATAAAGTAAAGAATTTTTCAAAATTGCCTATTACTTCAGTTTGAATGGGCAGGGTGACAGATCCTATAATTGCAACAACCACTTGCATCTCAGGTCACCTTTCAGTTCACTGATCCAGAGCTCTGAATGGTTATTATGCAGAGCACCTTGATGTTTTTATACAAAGGACACCTTATTGTCAAAGTAACGGGATGTGTGTTTAAGATGAGCAGAGGTTGTGGAGGAAAATAAGCAAGACATCCTTAGACTATGCTGTATCTGACTATCTCCTGCTCAGAGTACCATCATAAAGAATGTCAGGCATACTTCCTCACTGTCTTCTATTCAGACGTACTGTCACTAGAAGGCAGATGTCTGCAGATGGTCAGCATACATTTTACTGGCTAAGGCTCACCTATAGAAAAAGTTATTTGAGCATGAAAAATTCTTTCCTTTATTAACAAATCAGAACTATTACAATATTCTGTATAATTAGACAAATGCTGTTTATAGTCCCTATATGAGGGAAGGTATTATATCAAGGTATCTGGTGATGATATGATATTATCTTAATGATTCTTAAAGAATAGTTTCTAGTCAGATGTGGAATCCTGGTCTGGAAGCTTGACATAAGTGCAAATTCTCAATCCCAGTTAACTTTAGTGAATCAGAAACACTCTTCAAGAGTCCTAACAAACTGTATATAAATGTTCCTCCAGGGGAATTTTTAAGAAAAAAAGCAAGTTTGACAACAATGTATGATCATTTCCTCTCATGTCAGGAAAATTGTGCAACAAATTTAGTTTCTGACTGGAATCTACATTTATTATCTCTTAATGACTGAGGTCAAAGGCTGGGATGCATTTTACTGGAATCTCTTCTTAGGAACTCTACAGTCTCAGAATCTCACAAGATATTAAGGCATTGTTGAGAACAGAAGAATGACTAGATGAACAGCTCAGGGCAGAAAGCCCCAAAGCAGAAGTTTCAAAATGGCCCCTATTCTCTGGCCAGAAATGCTAGAATGGAACCGTCTTTTCTTTACCTCCTAAGTAAGCATGTAGGCTTACTTAACATGAAGTCTGTACATGATGTTAGGAAGTAAAATTCCAGTCCAGACATTCACCTCTTCTAGTAAACGTCTTTAGAATCACAGTCTATTAGGTCTTCTTTTAAAATGGCTTATATCCATGCCCAGACTTCAGCCATCTCTTAACCTATGTTACTTCTTAAGAATGAAGAATGTTACAGAAATGTTACAGGAATCTCAAAGATAAGCCCATATGGGCTTCCTTAATGGTTAATGCAAACAAGCAGTTCAATCATCTCTCTAAGGGAACACTTTGAGGAAGGCATCTACTTTAAGCTATGTTAAAAATATAGGGAGGTAGTTGAAGAGATGGATCACTGATGAAGGGCACTGGCTGCTCTTCTAGAGGACCCAGGTTTGGTTCTCAGCACCCACATGATGCTTCATACTACCTGTGACTTCACTTCCAGGGAGTCCTATCACTTATTCTGGCCTCAGTGAGCAAAAGAGCAGGAATGTAGTGGACAGACATACAGGCCAGAAAAAGACCCATACATATAAAATATTTTTTAAGAGAGATAGGGTTAATAATTAGTCCTTTAATGAAATAATGTGATATTTCTTCCAAGAATCTCACCTACTTAGCCACCCACCCAGTTTTGTAGACACAATGATGCTTAGCTGAGTCTCCTTGCTTTTGCAAGTCCTGATTCAGGAAAGGGTAGCTTTCCTGTTTTCTGTCTTTTTTCCTTTTATAAACTAGTGATAGCCTAATCATGCTTTGCCTATGGTAGACTTGGTTTTAGTGTTTCTCTAGAGGTGCCCTCTGTAATATTATTTTCCTCGGCAGGACTTTCATGCCTTGCCCTGAGGTTCTGAGCCACTGACTAGCAGTCATGCAGTCCCACAGAGACACACACACACAAGACATTCACAGTAATTTTATGCTGATTGGCCTAGGGCCCAGGCATATAACTTTCTAACTCTTTACTTTTAAACTAAACCATTATTTTTTTCTTGTTCAGCCATGTGGCTAGGTACCTTTTCTCAGCAGCATTTAAACCTCTTTCCTCTGCATCTTCTGGTATCACTGCTGTGCCTCTGCCCTGCTCTGAGATGTTCCCAGAGTTTTCTTAGTCTGGTCACCCCATGCACACTTCCTGTCTGCCTCTGGCCAATCAGCTTTTTATTACACCACTAGGAAGGATAAAAATTTACAACATACCATAATCCCACTACAGCCTATCCCCCCAAAATGTGCCTTCTTTTATACCATATATCTAATATCCTTACTGGATTGCCTCAAAAACTATTTTGTTTGTTTGTTTGTTTAATTTTTTATTTGTTTTTCTACTTCATTTTCCTTCTTTGAATAGTTGACAAGATATATAGCTTTTCTGCTGGGGTTTTTTTTTTCTAAATTCTTTTTAAAAATAAATTTGCCTTCAAGTTTCTCTTGAGTTTGTTCTTGAATTATTTGATTAATGAGATGTAGAATTGAAGACAGTATTCCCACTTCTCCAGTATTATCTGGAAATGATGAAGAGACTTGCAAGTCTTTCAAGTAGCATTATGTGTAGTAGAAGTTGGCAGTTCTGGATTCTTTTCCTGGGCTACATACCAGGCTCAGGAAAGAGTAATTTTCCCTTTTTCTTCTCTTTTTTCCTTTTGTAAACCAGCCATAGCCTAATCATTCTTTGCCTGTGGTAAATTGTAAAATCAAGACGCTTAAGGTTGAAATTTTATGGCTATGAGCTACTTCTTCAACTGTATTATGCCTCAGTTTCCCTTTTCCCAGTGTGTTGTAGTAACATCAAGAACTCATTTTAAACGACATTCACTACATTAACCTGTACATTATATTATCTACATTAACTATATTTTATATTCTCTATATTAACCTATATGATACACCATCCAGTATTGCGTCTAGAAAATGATGAAAACTTTGAGAGGTGTTCTCTTATATATTTTTTACATGTTTCATTATGGTCTGAGTTTTTAGGCTCTTGTCTTATAAAATTTCTCATTTTACTCATATCCCAGTACACATCTCTATGGCTAGGGTGAAATTCTTATAAATACTGCAACAAAGACAATACATCACTTTTCTGCCTGCAGTGATTCCATTGATTTTCAAAACAAATTCATTCTTAACAAAATGTTACCATCCTTGTTTACCAGGTGACAGCCATAATCTTAAATTAATAAACTGACTTTTCCAAATATATGTGAAGGTAGTTAGGTTCATATCTGTCTAGTAAGGATAGATATTATTTATCTTTACTTTCATTTGAATTTATACATCAACAGATGCTAGCCTGTCCTATAAAAGGTCTTGTGGAATTTGATAGTGGCATTGGTAATTGGAATGACTTGATGAGCTGAGTTTGAAGTTGGAGGCACATAGGGAGAGCAGTTTGTGGTAGTCCCTTAATTAGGAAGCAGTGTGATGATTAAAAGAGCAGAAGAATGAGGAAAGGGATTGAGACATGGATTCAAAGGCAATTTTTAGGAAGATCTGTAAGGAAGCTACCTACAAGAAATGATGCATACAATTAACCTATTATTGATCCCCTAAAAGCAGACCCTAGAGCAGTTGACCTCAAGATGGAGTTTCTTTTTTTTTTTTTTTCCTTCTTTATTTTGTATTTATCAAAAAAAAAAAACACAGTAAAAAGAATTTAAAATGTGGAAGAGTT
>PVIH01002677.1:145295-181739 GCA_004025045.1 Sigmodon hispidus
ATCCCTATATATCCTTATTCAAGGTCTCTTCCCCCTCCCAACACATCTGGTCATTTTTCTTCTCTGAAACTCCCCATCCCCTCCCTGGGCAGGGAGCAGACAGTCCTATGGTCCCACTGACCCAATAATGCTTAGATCAGTCTCCACTTCTGGCCAAATCCAGTTCTTCCCCCCCCCCCCAAGAGTGAGTCAGGTGTTCCTATAGTTGGACTGGGGAGTTTTCTTGTTAAAACTTCATCCAAGGAAACAAGGCAATTGGTCCTTGCTGCCAACATGAAAACAAGACACTTGATCTTCGCTGCCAATAAGGATTTCTTCTCCTTATGTCTTTGCATTTCTCGTAAGCTTTATTTTTCTATTGTGAATGACAAAGAACTGCTGACCAAAGCTGCTTCTTTACCAATATAGATACTTCAAATTTATCAAAACGATTAGCAGATGGGCTATGTGATTATGGATATGTAATCCAATATTTTTAAGAAGAAAATTATCTGAGATATTAAATGGATTACTTGGAAATTTCTCTTGGGATTCTATATCTCTAAGTACGAAGGAATGCAGCTCCGTCCTCTTGGTACTTGCTTTTTAAACATTTCAGATCTTATGTCCATTGTATATGGTATTGTTTGACCTACTGAAATGGTTAGGCAAGCATATACATTGAGCATGTTGTTCCCACCATGCTCCTCTACAATTTCTTTCTTGTTCCTCCCCACTTCATATTAGTCCTTCTGGACAGATTCATGTCCTATACATATATATGATTTTATGCATCTATGTAAAACCTTGCAGTCACACATAAAAGAAAATATACAATATTTGTTACTGTTCTTACTCTGTGTTAGAAGACTCCCTGTGATGTAATATAAGATCTCTTTCTATTTAAGTCAATAAGAAACAAAAATATTTCCTAGACAGTCTTTTATGAACATAATAAACTATTTTAATTGTAGAACTGAGACTGAAATGATGAAAGTGGCTGAGAAGAAAGACTTGGTGGGGTTTTCTGTGTGTGTGTGTGTTTGAGTGAAAATCAATGGCTCAAATGCAGGCAGATGGTACTGGGGTTCTATCCGCCAACATTTTTAGATATGGTTTTGCTAGATGAATCTATTTTGAGTATATGTTTTCCTATTTCTTTTGGTGATGGATATACTTACTATATTTTGGAAAAATTACTATTAATAAGATTAACAAATATTTTCAGAAATATTGTTATGCAACCTATCCTTTAATATATTTAATAGCAACCTTGTGAAATACATGATTGAGGTTTTTACATGAGGAATCTGGGGCTAAGGAAATATAAATGTTTGGGCAGTATTCCCAAGCTAAATTGTTGCCAGGCATTAATTACAAATGTCTATGTGATATTGTTGTATTATCTAGCTGCTGGATAGCCATCCATGACAAAGTCTTGCTGATTTATGATGTGTGAAATAAAGTATGGTCTATCTTACCATAATGATTTTTCTGAGGTTGTGCGGCCAGACCAGGTTTACTGTAGCTGATCATGGAAGCCTGGCTGGAGGTGAAATTTCTCAATTCTTTGTTCCTTGACTGTCACATCAAAATGCTGCAGCACCATGGGGGATTTCCAGCTGGGAACTATTCAATAGACAGGCTGTGAAGGGCTGACAATGTGAGTTCGAAAGTAGGAACCTAGAATGGGAGGAAGAATTAACTTGTGAGAAGTACTTTCTGACAGTGTGGCAGGCATGTGCCTGCTGCAACACACAGATTGTAATTTTAAATAAAATTAAAATCAGAATGCCAACATTCAGTCTACATTAAAAGACAATGAGTTTTGTGATTACCCATTGGGTGATCAGTCATGGCTGTCTACATGATGCATTTGGAAGAGGGAATGTCACCTCAAGAATGACCTCCATCAGTCTGGACTGTGGTTGTGACTGTGGGGCACTTTCTTGATTTCTAATTGATCTATGAGGGCTCTGATCATTGTAGGTATTGTTACCCATACAGGAGTGAACTTCGTTATATAAGAAGGTTAGCTGACATTGAGGCTGGAAGCCAGCCACTAAGCAGCCCTTCTCTGTGGTTCCTCCTTCAGGCTTTTGGTTTGAGTTCCTGCCTTTTCAGCCTTTGATGAGGGACCTGTAAACTCACATAAAATATTTTTCTTTTTGTTGGGATGTTTTTAACAGCAGGAAAAAAAAAGAAAAACCAGAAACCAAAAAAACAGGACTGATACTTCATAAATACTGAAAGTCTCAGTAAGATTATGTCCTGAGCAAGCATCAGCCATATTGAATGTGTCATGAACCAGATGCCCAGTTGTCAATTCTTATGTGCTAACTATACTAATTTTTGCAACCATGTCCAACCCATGACCTCCAGATTATATTTGCTCCAGCTGAAGATGTTCAACACCAAGTCATAAACTTACTAACTTATGGAAACATGATTTTTATGTCATCTTTGATTACTTCATTTTGCATTTCTCAAATGAGTACTTGGCAGATGACAGAAATGTCAAAAGGTTGGATGTGTCTATTTAATTCTTCTTTTCTGTACCTTTCTCTATGCCTATTAGAATTCTAAAGGGAGAGAGGTCAGTTGGTAAACCTGAAAGATGATTGGCATGATGACCAAACTATTATCATTTTTTTTTTTTGTTGGCTTCATGGCATTTCAACTGGCCATACATTATTTTTTTAAGTAATTCAGTGTAAAGGGAGTAGACTTTGTATAAGGTAATGGTAGTTAGAGTAGTAAAGCAGACATGTTCTTTATAGGAATAGCATATTGCCAATGTTACACCTGTATTTAAAGATGAAGAAAATTCTTACCTTTAGCAGAGGCTCCATGGTTGATTCTGCTAGGTTCTCTTCAGTGGAATCCAAGACTCTCCTGTGGTCAGAAACAATAACCTGAAGGTTGGTACCGGCTACAGTTGGAGGTTGCCTCCTTCAAGAGATTTCAAAGTTTTGACAACTTGTCAAAAGAGCTGGTAGGTGAGATTAGAGTCCAGACAGTGTTCATCCAGACATTTTGACTATAACTGTTTGGGGCAGCAAATTTCTCTTTTGCAAACCTTACTTTCCTGATAACAGACCACAGATGAACCTAGAGGCCAGTTTGTTATCCATTACCCTACCCTGTTTTCATCATCTTGAGTACATTTCTATAATTCTTGTGTTTAATTGGCCTTTTGAGGACAGGTGGTTGCTCCCAGCTTGTTAGGATATACAGGGATTGATTTTCACTCTTGACACTCCAGGAATAACTGCATGCTTAGGAAAGGCAGCATTACAGTTTCTTTTAATGAATTTATAACATGGAATCTTTTCTCATTTTGTGACTGAATAGGACCTGTATTGCAAAGAAATGATTGAGGTTGTTCCCTAAGGGAATACAATGAGTGATTTGACAAGCAACTCTTCTTTTATGTTTAGAATAAGAATATCCCTGTGACCGTCAGTACTGGACTGTCACTAACTCTGCTTCTCAGCTCATAGAAAGCTTAGAGTTCTGCTCAGGAATTTTTCTCTTTTCTGTTTGAAGCTAGATCACTTGATCTGAGGTGACTGTGCCAGCATTTTTGATTCTCACCCCAACATTTGTTTCTGCTTGTTACTTTGTAAAGTTCCCTATTAGAACACTCATAAAGGACTCTGTGTGCCTTCCTTGATCTGCCAACTTATATAACATGCATATCCATCTTACAAAGAAAATTGTCTATCTAGTTCATGGTGTCAGGGGGTGTATATGTGATGGTGCAAGCATATATTCATATGTTAGTACACATGTATGTGGAGGCTAGAGATCTGCTTTGTCTGACATTCATCTCAGGTGTGACATATACTGTTTTTAATAAGTTTTATGCAAATGTGTGCACAGGTGCTTTAGCCTGTATGTACTATGCATGTGCAAGAGCCCATAAATGCTAGAGGGCCTCAAATCCCCTAGAACTGGAGTTACAAGCTGTTGTGAAATGCCTGATGTAGGTTCTGGGAACTAAAGTCGTGTCCTCTGCGAGAACAGTAAATAATCTCTGAACCATCTGTCCACCTTACCATACACCTTATATTTATTTTGAGGCAGGGTCTCTTAATTTTAGTAAAGTTGTTCAATGGAGTTAGGTTGTCTAACCAACAATTCCCTAGGATCTACCTACTTCCACCAGATGAGTTCTGAGATAAAAGTCTCAAGTCACCATGCCTGCCTTTTTAGATGATTACTGGGTATTGAATTAAGGTTATTAGGGTATTGAACTAAGGTTATTAGGGTAAACACTTTACTGACTGAGCTCGTACCTCAGCCTCTGTCCTTTATTGTTTCATATTATTTCAGCATCATATAAACATGATTTCAATATTGCTCACCTGGCTTTTTCACAGGACTCCTTCATCATCACTGTTATACCATTAAGTATCCAATCAGAATTAGAAAAACAGTTCTTAGGTTAGCTCACCAGGTGTTGGACTTTGTGCTAACTGCTGAACTGGGATCACTTGTGATATTTGAAGGATACTCTTGTGTCTCTAAATCTGCCTAGCAGACCATTGAGACAATGAACCCTGAAGAATTGAGAATTTACCCAGGAGTTTTATGATGGATACAGAAAGTCATCATTCAGTCTCCTGTTCTAACAAATTTCCTGGCCACATTACAGAATGAGATGGGAAGTTCAGACAATGATGGGCAGAAGTGGATGGCATCACTCCTTAACCTGGACTGCCCAGATGTGCATATCCAGGGCTTACACTTTAGTCTAAATTCAGAATCCTTAAATTCCTAAGATGGACTTGGAAGGGCAACTGGATCTCTTTGTTTCTCTTTCTAACCGGACTTTCTTAATCAAGTTACCTCCTCCCCACCCCACCCTCATACCTGCTTTATACTGTTAACTTGGATGTTTGATTGCCTTCTTGAAGACAGATGGCTGAACTTGGCTTCTTGTGGCACAGGCTATAACACCAAGTTTGATAACAATATCAGTGCAACAAAAAGGTATCAAAACATATGCAGGAAGCTTCTGGCATGCTTACCATGCTACAGCAGGAGAAGTCCCATGCCCAGCTGTAAAATTCCCTGCCTGTCAGCACTGCCTGTGGCAGTTGCTAGTGTGAATGGGGAAATTGTAAAGTGTTGCATGTATCTGAGCACCAGCAGCATGTGAGTGCCAACTATTGTTGTTGAAAAGGAACCCAGTTCTAAATCTGTGTACTTGGATCGCTGCGCTCAGTTTATTTAGAACACGGCATTTGGAGAGAGATAAAATACCAGCACACTGTGCCTTTGCCTTTTCTTATTTTCTTGAGCAAATTGGTTTGGTCTTTTTGGCAAACGATTAGCTAGCTGTAGGAGGCAGAAGGGAAGGCTGGTAAAGAAGTACTTTATCATAGTGTCTATTGTGGGAGACCTTCTTTGCTTTGTTTATTTGGGTAGGAATAGTCATCTGTATTGATTTATAAGGATGGAATTGGGTTGTGACTTTGATTCAAAAGAAGAAAACAGTCATGAACAGTTTGATTTATGGAGGTATTAAGGCAAATAATTCAGATTCAGTTTCTACAGATTAAAGTCTGTCTGGTATTTACATGTCAAAATATATTCATCAATTTCTTAATGAGAAACACAATTCAGATAGAATGTATAAAGTTTTCTGAGGCAAGAGTCATATTTTGTGGTAACCTATTGGAGACTAGAGAGGAGGCTACCTCTGACTCAGTTGTTCTTAGGTGAAAGTGGGTTAAGTTAGAAAGACTTCTCGGATACTTGTTCTGAGGAGTAAGTATATAACTGTACTCATTACCTTGAGTCTGGAGATAGCTGCTAATTTTCAGCCATGAAAATTTACTGCATTTATAACATACCCTTCCTACTTAAGTGATAGAAACTATTGCCCCAAAGAACATGAACAACTCACCCAAGTGGCCTTTTTGTAATTCCTTGGGGGTCATGCATCTAGTGATCATAACAAATACACTTTTATTCAATTTTTCTTCCTTTGTCTCTCTACCCTGGCTATAATGCCACTTACTTGATTTTGTTTGTACTCTTGACAATATTTCTCACACCAAACCATAATTCTTGGGTATCTGTCACTTCAAAGCATAAGTTGCCTGAGGCCAAGATCCAAGCCTCTATCTGCAGATAGCAGATGAATATGTAATAAACACTGAATGAATGGAATGTTACTGTAGTTTGTGGGTCTTGAAATTTCTTGGATGTGGGTTCAAGTAGGACACTGAGACATATTGTTGTTGGTAAGGAGTTTATTAAAAAAGTTATTCATGTCATAGACAGACACAGACAATAACATGGCAGTAGCTGTGAAGATTGTGGAAGGCCCAGTACCAGAGACAGTCAGAATGGTAGGTAGGGGCTTTGAAGAAAGGAATCATAACCCTGAGGCAGAAGCATAGAGACCTTTACTTATATCTCTCTAAGGGCAGAGGTGGTGTCATAACAAGACACTGGAGCAGGCTCTTTTGATTCCAAAAGAGCAAGCAGGGAAAGCGAGGCAGGGGAGTAAGATGTTGACTACCAACATTCCCCAGGTGTGGCAGGTAATTCTGCTTGTCCCCTGATACACCTGGGAAGAGGGAATCTTAATTGCAGACTTGTTCCTGTAAGATTCCTGGTCATGTTTCTAGGACATTTTCTTGACTTTTAATTGATCCCACTCTTGGTGTTGCTGTCCACAGGTAGGTGATACTGAGCTTCCTTTGTTTCACTAAGAAAGCTAGTGAAAAATGAGCCAGGAGCAAAACTTGTGTTTTATGTTTCAAGAACCTGCCTTGCATTCCTGTCTTGACTTCTCTTAATGACAGGCTATTACATGTAAGAATAAATTCTTTCTTTTCCAAGTTGTCTTTGGTTATAGTGTGTAGTCATAGCAATAGAAAGTAAACTAGAACAACAGATAACATATCCACTATCTAGAAGCTTTTTAGGTAGAGTATCATAGACATTCTCAGATTAGGTTATGTGTCAGTATCCATGAGTAAAGGTCTGCTGTGTAGGTACAGTGGTCTGAGTTGAATTCTGGTTTGAATTCTCACATTAGAATTTTAACATTCTTACAGGTCTAACTTGTACCAATATACTATATACAATACTTCCTAGAAATTTCCTAAAGTATCTCAGATCTAAGAATTATCACAATACTCGCTTTGGTTTTGCCATCCTTGATTTTTTTCAGAGTTGAACCTAAAACAATTTTCAAACATCTTTTAGGTTTGGGTGATATATCCCTTTCTAAGACCATGCTCATAGCATATGTACTTGAACGTTCTTTCTAATGAATGCCATCTGTACCTGCAGGGAACATGACTTCGGCAACTTCACCCATCATTTTAAAATGGGATCCCAAAAGTTTGGAAATCCGGACACTCACAGTAGAAAGGCTGTTGGAACCACTCGTTACACAGGTAAGGGGCTTGGTACTGTGTATGTTTTCATGGTGAGTTCCATGATCCTATGACTGTAGAAGCCTTTAAACCAGATACATCATGCTATCATGCTGATTACTAAGTATATATTATTTTCCCACATGTATACTATCCCTTTGCCTTAAATGATTTAAAGTAGTTTTTGGCAACTATTCATATGATGTTTTTGTTCTTTGTTTTATTTTTAAATAAACTTGTTGAGATAATTAAAGAGGGGGGCCTTGGTGAAGAACGCCCTCACTTGCAACATTGGAATCATTGAGCCATTCCTTACTCACTTTCAGAAGCAAATGCCTAGGGGAAAACTGTTGACTGTTCCCTAGAAGTGAATATTTATATAACTACTTTGCTCTCAGTTTACTGGGGCAAACTTCATCCTCTTAGAAGGGGGGCGGGTTTGCTCAATTTTGGAACTAATACAGTTCGATGACCTGTCTGAAAGAGCACAGAATGTCATCAGGATTTTGAGTGTTGAGAATTGATGTATAGTGGCTCATGAATCATGTCCTTTGTGATCTGGACTCTGAAGTTCCTGCAATATGAAAATGTGAACTTTTTATGATGCATTTGTAGAGATTCATTATGCCACACGAAGCTTGAGGGTGTTTTTATTGGTATGTGCTTTGTGCTTTAACAAATTGAAATGAAGATAATGGCTTCAGGCAACACAGATTTATTGTTTGATGATTTTAGAGGTCAGAAATTTTAAAGTCAAGGTACTTGCAGTAGGGCATTCTTATTGGATATCTGAGCATAATATCATGTTCTTAATTTTCTAGCTTTTAGAAGCCTCTTGCCTTTTGCAGCCTCTCCCAATATATCTGAGATCAGCATTATAGAATCTGTGCATTTTTTCCAAGTCTCTGTTTTGTTCATGTATGCTCTCTGAGATTGAACCTCTTAGGACTTTGATATGTTGAGCCAATGCAAATATATCAGAAAATTCTCTGCATCTGCATATTCTTAACCTAATTGCATCTTTAAAGTCCTTTTGCTAGTTAAGGTACCATACTTAGTTTCCATGAATAGAAAGAAGCTATTTTGAGAAGACTGGGATGTATCATTAACTGTGACATGGGATAGCCTTTGTGCTTTTCTTGTGGGTGAAATATTTTTATTACGTCCCCAAATTACTGAAAGTCTCAACCATTTAATAGCTTCAATTTCATTCCAAAGGCTCAATTATTTCATTGCTTTTAAAGTATAAAATCTCATTATTGACTTATCCTTTAGGGTAAGTCAATCAAAGTTGTTCTACACCCCTGAGCAAGGCAAAGTCTTCTGAAATGTTTTGGTAAGAGAAACAGGCAATCATAGTTATAGACATTTCAGTTCCTGAAATGAGGAAGCACAAGAATTAACTTTGTTGTTTTCAAGTGTAGATCTTCCTCTGGGGAAGTGTCACTGGTTTCCAAGTCCTATGATCCACCCTGTGGAACCTGAGAATCTGTCTCTTGAATCACTTCTTTTTCAAGGAGCACTGGTCAGATTGCTCCTATGCATATGTGATCATAGATTCTATAGATCAAATTTGAGGGCTGCTGTAATCCTATTGAAGTCTACCTTACAGTCCAAGCTTGTAACAATTTCAAGAATGTCTTGGTTTCTCATTTTGTATCTGTATTGATTCATTCTGTTGAACAACCTCCTCTAGAAAGTCTTTCTTTGATAGCCTCATGTACAGACATTACTTCTGTTACAATGGCCAAGGGATCCCATTTCACAGGACTAGGCTCTCCACAGCGCTCATTACTGACTGAATTCTCTAAAGTATGTATTTATATAAGGGACTAGCAAAAGGCCATCAAGTCAGACTGCTTCTCTGACATTATGGTTTGGGAATGGTGCTGAAACATAATAACCCTTGAAGAACAAGATTTTTTAGGAGAAAGGCTCTTGTATCTCTGAACCTTGAGTTGAAAAAGTGTTAGGAATAAACAATAATACATTAAAAGGCACTTAATAGGGCCTTAAATTAGAAGTGAGGCTTACCTTTAAAACCTCAAGAGGACCCTTCAGTAAGAGGTCAGACATGATGGCTCATACCTTTAATCCCTGAACTCAGAACACCAAAGAAGGTGGGATATGCTACATCATGTGATTTAGTCTGTGATAGCCTGGGTAGCAAAGAGCATGGAGGAATTATGTGATTTTGTACAGAAATACAAGTATGATGACTTTTAGTTTTTAAAATGTTCATATTTGTATTTTGCTCTTGAACTTAGTTTATCTAAAAAATGGTATTATTTAGTATCTTTTATTCCAACTATTTAAAATTCTTTTGTTGGATAAAATCAGTGAATAAAACCTTATTTTTCAGAAAGGATCATAATATGTTTAGTACTTAACACTGACTTCAGGAGGATCTAGCTCTGCAACTAAACATAATATTCATCAAATACTTCCAATGGCTGTGATTTACCTTGAATGCTATAGTATTGTAATAATACTTTCATACACGTTGTTATGAATTTTTTACATGATGGCATGTACAGAAGCACTTTAAGCCCAGGAATAAACCTTTAGCGATCCAGCTGATGTGACTTCTGGTTCTTAGGGCAGACACTTAAGAAAGAAAGTCAAACAAGTCATAAAATTAGATATAAATTCCATAATTGAAATTAAAAAAATGTAGAGCACAGATAAACATATTGAACCACAGCACAAGCTGCATGAAATATATCTAGAGAACTTTATGAGTAAAATGTCATTCATAGCACAATTGAATACCCTGAGAACATGCTTTACTGACTCACATGTTCAGGAAATTTTTGATAATGGGTAAGAAAATAAACCAACAACAAAAAGTTGAAGTCAGTGTGTTCAAAGCCAATTTCTTCACTGTAATAAGATAAATGACATTAGGAATTTATTATTGAAAAGTAGTTGAATTTTTTAGTAAATTTTTGTCTAATATTAATCATGATATATACGAAAGCTATATTTTGTCTGGCAATGTGGACATGGAAAGATTACTTCTGGAGATATTTTACACAATTAAAATCATGAAATTAAAAATAAGAGCTATTTCCCCTTATAAAATTCTGTCATTTGAAAGGAGGCCTAGACTTCATATAAATTAAAACAGTGGGGATTTTGAATAGACAGCATTCTGTGATAATACGTGTTATTATGAAGCAAAAATACTTTTTTGTGTAACTTTATGAGGAAAATCATATGTACACAGTGTGTGTATCTGAATTGAAGAATACTCATCGATAATTTTCAAGAAAATTACAATGACTAAGTTAATACCAAAGGCTTATTCTCCTAAGCATATCATACCCGCTCATTAGTAGCTACATTTACTGTAGCATGTTAGCATTAAATGTGTTTATCATTTTATTTTGTTTTGTTAATATTTTTATCTCTGTATGTTATGATTCTGTGTGTGGGTAAGTGTGCATGAGCGCAGTGCCTGTGGCGGGTAGATGTTGCAGTTATAGGCAGTTTTGCGCTGCCTGTTGTGAATGCTAAGAAGTGTACTGAGGTTCTCTGAAAGAGCAACAAGTGCTCTTAAGCACTGAGTGTACTCTCCAAATCTCTCCATTACTTTTAAATATTTTTTTAAAAAGCATCAAATACCACTTTTAGAGAATTAAAAAGAATATTTAAAGACACTAAGAGAACAGATTTTTAATGACTGTGAATGAAAATTAGAACAAAAAAAATAGAATACAATGGGAAATGGTCATGATGAGTTCCAAATTTAATTCTTTTTTAATGTGGTAAAGAAAAGAAACTAGAGCCCAAAACCTTGAATCACCCAATCAAAAAATGGAGTTCAAAACTAAAAAGGGAATTCTCAGCAGAAGAATTACAATTACCTATGACTGAAAGGCACTTGAAAAAGTACTCAACATCTTTAGCCTTCAGAGAAACGCAAATCAAAACAACTTTGAGATACCAACTTACACCTGTCAGATTGGCTAAGATTAAAGACACAGATAATAGCCTATGCTGGAGAGGTGGTGGAACAAGGGGAACACTCTTCCATTGTTGGTGGGAGTGTAAGCTTCTTCAGCCACTTCTGGAATGCACCATGGCAGTTTCTCAAAGGATCTAGCAATACCAATACTGAACATATACTCTAAAGATGCACATTCACACTCCAAAGGCATTAGCTCAACTTTGTTCATAGCAGCATTATTCCTAATAGCAAGAACCTGGAAACAACCTAGATGACCCTCAACTGAAGAATGGGTTAACAAACTGTGGTACATCTACACCATGGAGTACTACTCAGCAGTAAGAAAAAAAACGATACCCTAAAATTTGCAGGCAAATGGATGGATTTGGAGAATATCCTCCTGAGAAAGGTATCACAAACCCAGAAAGATAAGCAGGAGATGTACTCACTTATTAGTGGACTCTAAACAAAAACACAAAAAGCAAAACATGTCCAAACTGCAAACCACAACCACTGAACAGTTTGGGATTTGAAGCACCTTGGACTGCCACCTTGGAGCCCATTCCTTCTAGAGGAACACCTGACCCAGTCTTGATGTTGGGGTGAGGAAAGTGGATCTACCAGGAGTGTATGCTGAACTAAGCCATATTGGGACCTTGGGACCTCCTGCCCTTGCTGGGGAGGAGAAAAAGAGATGTGGACAAGAGAGAGTGACTGGAAGGGATGGGAGGGGGAAGGGATCTTGAACAAGGATATACTTGGATAAAAAAAAATGACTTTATTCATAATAAATTAAAAAGAAATCCCTTCTCAAGTGATCAGCAATGAAAAAGAAGGGGCTAATAATAAATTAAGAGAGAGGAAGTTAGATACAGAAGGAGAGAGATGACTGAAAATCAGGTAGAACTTCACCTCCCACCCCCATTGCAGATGCCTGAACACCTGAAGCAGGAGTGTGTGTTAAGAAATATCACAGTCACCCAAAGACATCCAGGAGCAGGTGGAAAGCTGGGGTAAGCCTCATAAGCATGCGAAATCTGTGTAAACATCAGTTGCTATCAAAAACGTATCAGAACAGATGGATGATAGATGAATATTTTACTAGATATTAAGGAACTGATCATTTTAATGCTGCTGAACTTTGCTCAGGGAAAATACATGAAAATTTCATTAATTTTCAGAGAAACAACAACCTAGGTATTTGAAATGTGAGAAACTTTTAGAATTGTCCTAAAATAGAAAGTTATCTCTATTCTGTCTCATTTCTAAGTTTATCTATAATATTACTACCTAGCTTTCATCATTTTTTCAAAAGATGTTAAAACGTGAAAGAAAATGAGATTTGAAAATATAGACATATGTGTTATAGAATATATATGCAATCTGTAATTATATATTTATAAATATTTAATCATATGAAATATAATATATAAATATATGTGTATATGTACGTTTATATATGTACACACACATATATATATTGAGTTATTGAGTAACTATTAAAATATCAGTATATCAACATGTTATGCTTTTGTATACTTAAAAAGAGGTGCACACCTTTAATCACAGCAATCTTGAGAGGCAGATTCAGGGGAATCTCCGAGTTCAAGGCCAGCTTGGTTTACAGGGATAAACACTGAAACACTGATTCAAAACCTAAATAAAATAAAACAATAAAATAAAAATAATTTTGTAATACATGTTCAAAATAAAGTACTTCACCAGATGCATCTTGGAATGGTATAGATAAAAGCCTTGTTGTGGTGTAATCTCATGTGAATAAAGTGAATATGATAATGGTAATAAATGGCCAGGTAATGGCCAATATATAAAATGTATGCCTTTTTTGTTTAAAAAATAAAATTTCAACAAGAAAAAAATATAAAACTATAAACATAATTACTTTTAATATGAAGTGCATATTTGTTTTATTTAGCATTTTTGTTATTGTTTTTACACTTCTAGACAGGATCTGTCCATGTCCCAGCTTTGGAGTTAGGGAAGCTTTATTACACTGATGCCTTTATTTCTCTTCATATGTCAAATAAATAGAAGTTTATATCTCATAAATAACTGAAAGAATAAATGAGACAGAGCTTTTGAATGTACTTCAGTAATGCATGACACTGTGCTGTTCTGTTAAATTGTAATTGTCAACCTGAGACAAGCTAGGCTTCCCTGTGAGAATAGTCTCAGTGAGGTGTTACCTAGATTAACTTGGCCATTGGCATTTTTTAATTGAAATGTGAAGACCTAGTGTAAAATTCATAGGCACCATTTCTTATGTTTTGATCCTGGACTGTATAAAAGAGAAGAGAGGACACTAAGTGTAGGCTTGCACATGCTTACGCCTGTCTGCCTCTCACTGTGGATGTGCTATCACTAGCTGGCTTGTTTGTTCTGACTCCTTGATTTCTCTACTGTGATGGACCTAGTATTGTGAGCTAAAATAAACCCTGCCTTTCCTAAGTTGCCTTACATGAGGGCATTTTATTATAGCAACAGGAATGAAGCTAGGGCGTAGGTTTACAGGAGCCCATGTTTGCATTTCACTACTTCAGAGTGATGGCTTTTTACTTTTTTACCATGGGTGCTATGCCTAATGTAGGCATTTATATAGATGTCTTTAACTTTTTATCTTAATGCATCTTTAGTAAAAGAATAATTCCCTTACTATATGTAATCAAATATAACAAAAGCAGAAGCTTCTAAAGTTATTGAAAATTCAGCTTCCACGAGCAAGCTAATAAACCGGACGCTTCAGTAGAATGAGATGGAATTTACTAAAATTTTAGTCTTCATTTCCTTATAGAAAAATTAACCTACACCTGCAGAAATAACACCGAGTACCAGATGAAATGGCATCATTGTTACTAAAAAAGTTTAATGCTTTGTTTTAGATTGTCCTGATGGGTAAGAAACCTCAGGATGAGTTCTCTTTGACCATTTTCCAAGTTATGTTGAGGACTGACCACTGGGCTCTGTGACATTATTCTCTGAGGAATCTATAAATGATTTTAACTTTTACTTATAATATTAATAAGTAGTGATTAGAGATATGTTGACTTTAAAATTTTCAAAATCTATTTTACCCTTGAAGAAAGAGTTCTTGATTTTTAACTTTCTTCTATAGTAGTTTGTCCATTGAAGGCATCATCCATTCTTGACTCCCAGTACTGACTCCTTTGGTTGCTTTTACAGTGAAACAAACAAACAAAACATGGGAGATTCATTTTCACTTCCATACCTTATGAACCACACCCAACTCCAGAAGTAAAAACAGCATTCAGAAACAAAGTCCTTCTAAGAATCAGCCATCTCTTCCCTCCTCCTCTTTCTGAAATACCATAATATGTCTTCTTAACAATTTTCACTATTTAATTCTTCATGTATAAACTGACAAAAAACATAAAAGAAGGTCACATTGCTCTCTAATATGTACCCTTTTCCATCTATCTAAAGAATATCAGCATTAATGTGTCATTATTCATGACTTATTTATAAGATTCACAGGTTAATGCTACAAGTTACAAGCCACTGTGAATGCATTTCTGTCAAAAACTGAATGAGGAAAAATAAGGGATTCAGTAACAGCATATAATGAAGGAGGAGTCTACTCAAAGAGTTCATTTTTTGATAAATTCTATGTAGTTCTTTTTCAACCTGTTTCCAAGTATTTCACCTAGTTTTTGTTTACTAAGTATTTTAATTAGGTTATGTTTTTATTTTTGTATGGTGTTTCTTTGTCCATAGATGCTAGTTTTCTGCTTTTCAGTTGAATTGAAGATGTATGTACCTGAACCACCTAAAGTTTCTTAAGGATTTTTGATATTTCTATAACTGTTCTTCTTAAATATATGTGTGTATAAATGCAAACTAGTAGCAGTACTTGAATACAAGTAGATTTACAGAGTTATCTTTATTACTCATATTAAGATTTTACCAAATGGACTGTATGTTATTATAATGGCTTACAAATAGTTTCATCTCTTAATGTCAACTGTTTTCAATTTGCCCGGTTTCCCCAGGAAATGACATATATTTCAGATGGTCTAAGAAATATTTCTTAGAATTGAGGTCACAGGGCTGATTGTGAGACAGTCATTAATAGCCACATCTGAGATGATGATGACTATGTCATTTGGAATCAGATTAATTTCTTTTGGGCATTAGGCTCTGTATTTTAATGTCTGCCACCAGATGGGAGTGCTGCTCTTTTCGTTATGTGAACATCTGTGTGGGCAATGTTTTGAAATTTGATTAATACATAAAGACCTTTTAAACACACACACACACACACACACACACACACACACACACATTTAGGTATTTCAAAGTGATACACTATTAAAGATGTAAAATAGTGCAATGAATATGCTTGTTTACTAAAAAATTTTGCAAAATAAATGCAAGGTAAAAACTAGTTAAAGTCATCATTAATTGCACTGATGATACTTTTCAGAGACAAAATCATTTCACATGATAGATAAAATATGTTATCTTAATTCTAGATTAGTCGTTTGTTTGACATACACATACCACACTGAAGTACAATAGAAGTTCACCCTCCCCCACTGTTAAAGACAGCTGCTTTCAATCACAAATATCTAGAGCACTGTGGTTTAATATCACTGTGCTTGGCATACATGTACCCTCTGTTAACTGGTACCATCTGTACATTGCCTTTCCTATGAAATCCAGACTCACTCAGTAAACCATTATCATGGTTTGAGACTATACAAAGCAACTCTTAATGTTGGCACAACTGTAATCTCTTACACCAGAATATATATTTGCAAAAATGTGTGGAACAAATGTAATCATTTTGTGTTGTAAAATCATAATAAAAGTTTGGCCCCTAGACAAAGAACTAGAGGCAAATAATGATTGTTGAGAGAGAAAGAAAGAATTAGCCTTTCCCAGGGATGAGTCCTGAAACCTCTAAATGGTTATCTAATTTAAGTGGTTAGAGCAAAATCATAAACACAGGCAAACTCAGTAGGTATATATACATATACATATAAAATCATATTTATTATTGCTGTCTGTCCCAGCAGTGCAAGACTCCAAGGGAAGCCTCAGAATCAGCACACACTAGGCTTTTCTATCAGGAGGATTAAGTAAAAAGACACTCACTGTCTTCACTCATCAGGGAATTGCCTCCTAGTGGACTGACAGACTGACACCATAAACTTCAGTGACCACCTGCTGCTCACCTGATGTGGCTGCCACCATTTTATGTGTGTGTGCGCGTGCATGCATATAAATATATATTATATAAAGTTTTATATATTTGTGCATAATTATGCATATGTGATGATAATAATAGCTCAAAGAAAAAAGTTGCCTTTAGTTTGTTAGTGGAGAACATGGAAGAAGAAGGGGTTGGAGGAAGGGAACTTGGGAATGGCTGGCAGAGGAAAAAGAAAGTGATGCAATTATATTTTAGTTGAAAATGCGTATTATTAAAAATGAAATAAAAAACCTCAAGCAATGTGATGTGAACATGCTTAATATACTACTAAACTTAGTAATTCCTATAATTTAACTTTGAATGTGTTTTTTTTTTTGTTTTTTGTTTTGGTTTATTTGTTTTTGTGCTTCTCTGAAGATCAGTTTATTCAATTCTGAGCTCTCTCTTTCTCTCTGTATTTCTTTCCCTCTCCATTTCTTTCCTCTCTATCTACTCCTTCCCTCCCCTCCACCATGTGTGTGTGTGTGTGTGTGTGTGTGTGTGTGTGTGTGTGTGTGTGTGTTGTGGGGTATGAGCTTCTCTGTGTGTGCCTGTATGTATACTTTCACAGGCCAGAGGCAGCAGATGCTGTCTCCCTTAGTCTGATTGGCCATCCAGCATGTTCCCCAGGGCTTGGCTGAAGACATGATCCACTTTACATGTGTGCTTGGATCCAAACCCAGTTCTTCTTGCTCGTACTACCAGCACTTCACAAGCTGAGCCATTTCCCTACCTCTTGATTCTGCTTTCTCTTCCAAGTGAAACCCTTAGGGCCTGGCATGAAGTTAGAACTAAAGGTCTTGATTCAGTTTCATTAGACTTGTCTCCATGGGGTGATGTCCCTACTGCTCCAAACTTACAAGGGACACCCACCCCTCCAGGACTATGCAGGACTCACAGATAACCACAGGTCTGAAAAGGGAGAAAGATACTCCTGCTTTCCCAGATCTCATGCCATCCTTGGAACTTTTGGGCATTTTTATTTACTTCATTTTCTGATTTAACAAAGTAAATATTGTATCTGCATTTGGTAACAAGAATTGAACAAAGGAACATTTTAGGATTTAAAAAAAGCTCAACATTGGGCTTAAATGAGTTGACCTGAAGCATGCACTGAAAATACTGATGTCCTGATGGTGTCATTCACAGAGGAGGACCAGTATGCAAATGGAGAGGATGGATGAAATGGCAACAGCAGAACATATCCCATAATAAAAGCAGTATCAAGAGTGAGGATCTAACTCAGTGGTAGGGCTCTTACTTGAGCAAGACAGTCTATCTTCTTTTGTTTGTGTTACCTAATTCTGGTAAAAGCCTGCTGCTTGCTGACATGGATCTATTTATAAACACATTCCTGAAACTGCAAACAAACAAGTTCAACTGGAAAAAAATATGTTTCTTATTCAATGATTGATATTTATGAATGTCCCAATTTTACCAAACCTCTTTCATTCTGCTTAACAATAAAAGGAAACTGTTAAAATTATTTCCCTTCATGTATTTTTTATTTGAATACTACAGTGAATATTTTCAATGGAAAAATTAGAATTTAAAGATGAATTTATTAGTGAAAGTTGTGTCAAAGAAGAATAAGATTTTGAAATAAGACCATTAATCAAGTTTTATGTGAACTAACTCAATAATTTCAAGGAGCAAATTATAGGTGTTTAGCAATCAAAATTACTCTGATTCAGATGGTATGGAAACTTTATCTGAACTGAGAACAAAAAAGAATAAAAGAAAGTAAAAGGAATGCCTATGGAATGCCTTCAATCATTCAGAAAGACCTCTGCTGGCCAACTAATTAAAGCATAGCAGGTATCTGACCCAAAGGAGTAGTACATGTCAGCTGCCTCTTTACCTGTTTCACACGCTGCTCTTGAAAATGTAAACTTAGCTTTCACATGCTTCAGGAGAGAAAAGACAACAAGAGCATTGGAAAAATACAACTACATATAACTCTGAAAACAATCCTCTCAATTCTAGTGCCACTGCGAACACAGTCCAGTGGACTCTCTTTTTAAAGATTTAATTTTTGTTTGTGTTGTGTTTGTGTGTGTGTGTTGCCAACAAAAGCCAGAAAAACATGAAGATGGTATTGCACATGCTTGTAAGACTTCATGAGTGCTGAGAACCTGACTCATGTCTACTGGAGAAGTAGCTTGCCCTTTTAGCCTCCAAGCCTTAATCCAGCCCTGGTGAGAGGCTGTGTCTCTTACTCCTTGAATAATCTTAGTCTCGGGCTAGCACATTTTATGCTTTTCATGTCAGCTGCTTCTTCTTGGAAATCCTTTCTTTTCTTCATGTTTTTTTCCTGCAGATTCTGCTCTCCATTGCAGTTTTCATTATTTCATTACAAGTCAGCTGACAGCAGAGTTCTATTTCAGCCCATCTGAAATAGCTGATCAGCGAGGTTAGCCATGATGTGACTCCCACCACCCCTTTCTGAAGCCTTCCTGCTTTCCTTTATTTCTGATGGCACAGCATTCAATCCCAATTATCTATGTCCTATCTTTTAGTGTCCAGACCTGCCATCTAAATCCTGCAGTAAAGGGTTCTCCTTTCCTGTCTGTCTGTCTCTACACAGATGCAGATTCAGTCCTGGAGACAATGAATAACTTTATCATCCCCCTACTCTCTTTGCTGCACTTGCTTTATCTCAGGATAAAGTAAAAACTGACTAATAATATTGTAATTTGAGAGTGGGGCTTATCATCTAGCTCTTAGTGATACTCTAACCTGAGAGCCTGTCTTTCAATGGCTGGGACAGTGGTCACACTGCTCCATCTCTATCTGAGAATGATCCCTTTACCTGGATCATCCTTTTGTCTTTGAGCAGTTGTGTACCATTCCCTGATATCACTGAGACTGGGAACATTTAGTCCTTTTTTTATTGTTTTCTGTCTCTCCCTCCTTTCTCTTCCTTTCTTCTCTCTGCTTCTGGACTCCTTTCTTTCTGGTCATGTCTCCTCCTCTTCCTTCTTTATTTCTTTCTTACCCTCATCTTTCTTTCCCAGTATTGCCTCTATTTGTACTTGTCTTATAGATGGAATGTAGTTTCTCTGGCTGCTACACTGGATCCTAAAGGACAATGATGCCATCGGTCCGATTCTCACATTCATTTCCAATGCCATGGGCATAGAAAGTCACTGAACATTTATTGAAGGATTAAATGAAATCCTCTCTGTTAAATAAAAATGCAACACAGCATATTGTTTTTTTCTTCTTCATTCTTCTAGGATTAGCAAGCTATAGAAGGCAATTACATAGTGCAGCATGTGCTTCTGGAATACAGTGATACTTAGAACAATTACTTGTGTGACTTTTAAAGGTGATAATCAAACTGAGTGAAAATGGGTAATTTTTATCTGCATGATAAAATGTACTATATATACACACAGAGAGATAAATATAAATGCAAACATTTTATCTCCATACAAAAAAAGATTGATGACCCATTTTAGTGTTCCTATATGTATTTTGTATCTTCTTTAGAAATTTAGTTGACTTATTATTACTTTTAAAAGGAAGCTTCCTGTTGTAGTAAGTTTTCCCGGGCTGTTTGGGCCTGGAGGTATGTGCCCAGTCCGTGGTGGAGGTTTGGAACCTGGTCCACGCAACGGCTCTTGTCCCCCAAAGAAATGAATCAGATGCTTATATTACTTCATACTGTTTGGCCCATATCTTAAGCACATTACTAGCTAGCACTTTCATCTTAATTCAACCCATTTCCATTAATCTTCCCACCATGTGGCTAAGCCCGTGGCTCACCTGTTCCTCTTACATGTCTATTCCTCTTGGGGTTGGATGGAGACTAACTAACTCCACCCTTTCCTACCTGCCTGCCCTCTGATTTTCCACCCACTTCTATGGTGCTATGCATAGGCCAAAACAGTTCCTTTATTTACATCATACAAAGAACATTTCCTCCATATTTCCTCTTTTCTGTCTAATTAAAAAGGTAGGTTTCAATTTCCATATAACAAAATTATATACAGAACAGCTCTCAAACCGGAATTACAGTCACAATATCCAGTCTATTTGTATTCACAAAATTAAACAGGATATTCCATTATCTACCATATCCTTGTGAGTCTAATGTTTCATATCAAATATACCTTTTAAACCAAAAAGAACTATACCTATAATTATTAAACCTTCAATCACATCAAAGGCCACAGAAGGATATATTACTATGCAAATAAACAGGAAGTGCAAGCAACTTCCAAAGTCTAGAAAATGACAGAGATTCCTTTGTAATGTTGGGGCACCATCTTCAGCCTTTATGGCCCAAAGCCTCTGGCATGCATTTCATGATGCAGGAAATCTGACACAGTCCATCAGTTGCTTCTCCCTGTGTCCAGAATGATGCCTGGCAATTTTTTCTGCAGAGCAGGAACCTGAAGGACCATCTCTGCTTGTTTTGCCAACGTTTAGAGGTCACTTTCCTATGGAACCTGCATGTCCAGTTTATACAGCATACTATGAAGAAATCAATATGAGAACAGCTTCTTGTCCAGTGGCTAACTGTTGCCACAAAGTAATTTCACATGAAGTTTCTTCAATGCCCATCATTTTCCTGAAATACATTAGTGCTGCCAGGAGCATACCTGTCTCACTGTCCAGAAAATTCTAAGTTCTTAAAATAATTTAAATGCCATATTCTGCATGTCTTTGAAGTGTTTGAAGACTACCTATCTAATTGAAATATATCTTTGTATGCCTACAAAAACCTAACTAAAATGACTATAAGCTTGGTTATCATAGATGACTATTAATCTGCATTTCTCAATTACACATTACCATTTTAAATGAGTTACATCAGCATCATACTTTAATCAAGAGTAGAAAAATACACACAGCATAACAAAATTGACCTTAAGTTTATATCAATAAATTAAAATCCACTTATCTTTTCTAATCATTCCTATATCATATCCTCCTTCCATTTTTTTTAAAGATTGATTATGAACATTAACCATTTATAATGAAAACAAACATTAATAAGTAATATTTTTGAGAAATTGGACATAGCTTTCTTTCTTTTACTACTTCCTGCTGTCAAAATACGATGAGAATCTCATGGGGTTTTGAAGCTGGATCATCTCAACTGGCCATCTTGGAAGCTGATCTTCCCATCAGAGAATTTCAGGTGGCCTTGGCAAATGGGACCACATTTGCCTAGAACCAATCCAAAGGTTTTGATCTTCTGTGGAGACAAAAGCAGAAACTCTTTTTCCAAGTAACATATTCTTATAAACAGATTTCAAAGTCAAGATATCTTTAAAGTATATGTATTTGTTTAACTTAGCAGCCTTAGCAATCAATTGTCTTTCTGCAGTGAGCTCATTAAAAGTTAAAAAATCAAAAGAACACACAACAAACATAATCCAGACTCTTTGTTTATCTGCCATATTTACATGGCCTTTTATCTTTATCTTTATTCCTATTTCTCCTTGTTCCAGGGTTTTCTTCACTCTTTCTCTCTCTCTTTCTTTCTCTCTCTCTCTCTCTCTGAAGCTTATATGCATTTTACATACATTGTACCCTGTTTAGAGGTTTTGTGAGTCTAAATCTGTCTTATTGAGAATCCTTAATCATTTTCTAACCCAAAGAACTTTTAAAATGTTGGCATCACTTTAATTGCTGACTCTGCCCCTTTTGGCTGCATTTCAATATGGCGGAGGAGCCCGAGAATCTCTGCCGCTGCCGGCAACCAGAGCTGACTCAGGAAATGCTACTACCAGAAAAACCTTTTTTAACTCTGTTTCCTTTCTGTTCCATATAAGCAGAAACCTTAAATCAATCACACTTATGCCAAGCCTTCCATGAAACGTATGAGTTTAAGCTGTATGCCGCGAACGTGTCATTTTTTAATTCCTGCCTGAACACCACACTGCCTCTGTACCATAAATCAATTCAAATACGTAATTCAGAAAGCCGCTTTTGGCTCTGTTTCAGTGATCTAGAACACTCTTTAAGCTTTTTAAACTTTCTCAGGCTTTATGCGGATGTTCAGCCCATGTGGATGCCATATGTTGTAGTAAGTTTTCCCGGGCTGTTTGGACCCGGAGGTTTGTGCCCAGTCCACGGCGAAGGCGGAAGCTTGGAACCTGGTCCACACATCGGCTTTTGTCCCCCAAAGAAATGAATCAGATGCTTATATTACTTCATACTGTTTGGCCCATATCTTAAGCACATTATTAGCTAGCTCTTTCATCTTAATTCAACCCATTTCTATTAATCTTCCCACCATGTGGCTAAGCCAGTGGCTCACCTGTTTCTCTTACATGTCTGTTCCTCTTGGGAGTTGGATGGAGACTGACTAACTCCACCCTTTTCTACCTTCCTGCCCTCTGATTCTCCACCCACTTCTATGGTGCTATGCATAGGCCAAAACAGTTCTTTTATTTACATTATACAAAGAACATTTCCACCACAGTTTCCTGGGGATGGAGAGGTGGATCAGACATTGAGAGAACTTTTTGCCATTTAGAAGACTGTGTTATTTTCTGGAACCCACACCACCCCTAACTTGAATTCCAGGAGATAAAATGCACTCTTCTAACATTAGCAGGCACCAGGCCCCAACACAGAGTTTACACATATATACAGGAAAACAGTCATAAACATAAAATAAATAGTTCTGAAAATTTAAAGGGAAGTTTTGTCTTCAAAAATAACTATTTAAAGGAGTGTAGAGACTATGAACATGGAATGTAAAGTAGTCTTCATTAAAGCTTCTTAAAAAATTATGAACTTCCACTTGTCAAAATGGCATTTAAATGCTAATTCCATACACATATATTTTCAATGCTCCTCACCATATTTTATTTATGTATATGTGGTGTGCATGTCTACATCAGAATATAGATGCTGATGTGCATGTGCATGGGTGCACATTCATCTGGAGGCCTGAGATGAATATCAGGTTATCCTCATTCACTTGTCTACCTTACTAATGAGGCATCCAATCTCAATCTCAGGGTTCACTGCTTTGTCTTACCTTTCCAGCCATCTCACTCTGGGAATCATCTATCTCTTTCATCAGTGAGTGTAAGAGAACAAGCTTACACTCCAATCAACAATGGAGGAGTGCTCCCCTTGCTCTGCAGCCTCTCCAGCATAGGCTGTCATTTGTGTCTTTAATCTTAGCCATTCTGACAGGTGTTAGGTGGTATCTCAAAGTTGTTTTGATTTGCATTTTGCTGATGGCTAAAGATGTTGAGCACTTTTTCAAGTGCCTTTCAGTTATTTGTAATTCTTCTGCTGAGAATTCCCTTTTTAATCCTGAACCCAGTGTTTTAATCGGATTATGTAAGGCTTTGGGCTTTAGTTTCTTGAGTTCTCTCTGTATTTTAGAAATCAGTACTCTGTCACTTGTAGGGTTGGTAAAAATCTTTTCCCACTCTGCAGGCAGTCGTTTTGTCTTATTGACTGTGTCCTTGGCTTTATAGAAGCTTCTCAGTTTCAGGAGGTCACACTTATTGATTGTTGTTCTTAGTGTCTGTGCTACTGGTGTTATATTTAGGAAGTGGTCACCTGTGCCAATGTGTTGGAAGGTATTTCACACTTATCTTTTCTGTCAAGTTCTTTGTAGTTGAGTTTATGTTGAGGTCTTTGATCCACTTGGATTTGAGTTTTGTGCAGGGTGTTAGGCTTGGATCTATTCACATTTTTCTACACACTACCATCCAGTCATGCCAACACCATTTGTTGAAGATACTATCTTTTTTCTATTGAATATTTTCAGCATCTTTGTCAAAGATCAGGTGTTCTGCCTGATTTCTACGAGCCCTTATATATCCTATCCCATTCAGGTTAAGATTAAAGGAGTGTAGTCTTGAGCTCACAGAAATGGAGAAATTCTGTCTCTGGAGTTATGGGATTAAGGGTGTTGGTCACTACTCCTGGCTTTCCCTGTGCTGGGATTAAAGGTGTGTGCGACTGACTCTCAGCTGTTTATCCTTGTATTCAAGGATCAAGGATTTCCTTTGCTGTCTGCCTAGGATTTGACTGTGTAGTCTCTCTGATATTCCAGGATTTATTAAATACCTAACAAATATCCACAGCTGATTTATTGATAGTCTGCACATTCTAAATATGCTTATTTTGTTGTTCTGTGACTACTTTTTTTTAGCAAAACTGTAAAGAAGAATGAGAGATATAGTTCCCCAAGATAATTTTCTTGTTGCCTAATCAACTCATTGGTAAAGGCTGGTGTGGCATGCAGAAAGCCCTGTGTATGAAAAATTAATAAAGTAAAATTTGATCACTTTAAATAAAGTTATAATTATTTTGTAATTTCTCTCTTAAACATGATAGGTATTCTTTCTTGTGACTTTTGCCTTGATTTAAGTCTCAATAAAAAGAACTTTCAATGTAGAACTCAGAGGAATCTCATTTCACAGGCAGATGGGAACTCTGTCCTGGTCTCTGACACTATATAGTGCCTGCGTGTTCTTTGGGAATATTCATCTTCACATGTCACCATCCCTAGCTTTATAACAATTCATTTTTATTTTATGGTTTAGTATTTTGTTTGGATATATGTATGTGTGCCTTATATGTGCCTGGTATCTGTGTAGTCCTGAAAAGGGCATTAGGTTTATTGTGACTGAAGTTATGGATGGTTGAAAACCCCTCATCTAAACAATGGAAATCAAAAGCATGTTCAACAGGCAATATCACCTTGACCTAAAAACATGTCCTTGGTCCTTGAGGACCCAGTATATGGGGCATGGCCAGGCCAGTTTAAGATTGGGTGCACACTGGTTGTCTTCCTGTTTGCTTTCTTGGGCTCTTTCTAGTCTGACATCTAGCTTTTGACACAACTTTCATCATAATCCCAGACTATCATATACTTTCTCTTTCTGGTATCATGCCACAATATGTAACTCCCAGTATATGTATGTGTATACACATGCATGTGTTTCACTATGTATGCAATATGCCTATATCTAAAAAGACCTGCGATTACATTATCTCTGATTTCTTCTTTTTATTTAAAAATTTATTTCATTTTTATTTATGTCCATATGTATACATGTCTATGTGGACCAACAGAAGTGAGAAGAGAATGCCAGTTCCCCTGGATCCTGAGTTACTTGTAGTTCTAGTTGCTGGCTGTGCATCCTAGAAATGAACTAGGGTTATCTGGGAGAGAATCAAGGACTTGTAACCTCTGAGTCATCTCTCCAACCTTGGCATAACATGAATGAATGAATGACTTCAGGAGTTTCTATCACATGGAGCAATGAGATCTCAGCTGACACAGTGGACTGCCTCTGAGAAACAGGAAATCCTCAGGATCTCCCATTGCTGAGGCAAGACTTCAAATTATGCAGAGCTAACCTCACAGAACAAGCCACTTGTAATGACTTTGTGAATCACACTGTCTGTGAAATTGTTTATTTTTTTAAACAATACCAACCTTTGGAAGAGGTCACTGTGATTGGTCAGCTATTGTGTACATTATGGTCCTAGGACTTCAGATAATATTGCTGTGTTATTTCTTCAGGTCAGAATAACAAGAGGAAAGACAAGGACTATGGTGGTAGGGTTTTCCAGGCTCTACTACAGTATGTGAGTTAGTTATAAAAAGAAAAAGGTATAAATTGCCTCAATGTGATGCTATTACAAAATATAACTGTTATTTCAAATGCACAATAGTGCCTGTGGTAATGGCTGAGGTGACAATTTCATCTTAAACTGTAGTTCTGAATGGCTTATTTAACATGAATTCCCAATTTACACTGTTGACTGAAACTTCTCAAGCTTGTTTTCATGCCTTGGGGAAATTTCATAAAGAGATGAGATAGAAATCTCTTTATCTGTCTTATTCAAGCATAGCAAATATATAACGTTCCCTCAACTATAAAAGTTTTGGAAATTTTTGGTAACACGTACATTTTCAAATGATTGTCAGTGCTTTCTCTTTTACATAGTCATATTTTCCTAGAAAGGACATGCTGTGTAACTTAACATACTCTTCAAACATTTAAAATAGTTAACCATTTAAAAAAAAATCTTAAAATTTTAATCAAGCAAAATTCAGTATGGCTTTTATCAAGGCACTTTGTTTGGATGCTATTAAAAGATGCCCAATTTCACCTGTTTTCCTTTGTTGCTTGCTGCTCTGTATCTACATTCAGTAGTATAGCAGACATCATAGTTAATAATTTTGTCAGTTGCCTCTTGGACATACTCATTTATATTCTTTCTGTTCATTCTAGTCACATCCAGGTTTTCTTTATTCACTTGGATTCCCAGACTACTGAGAATTTGGTTACTGTTGTTTTTGACTGCTTCCTGGAATTACTGTCATTGTTGAGAATATCATAAATGTTTACGCTGTTTGTCCTGCTTGGATTTTTCAAGTCAGTGACATTTAGGTAGAGGGATTCTCAGTTAAGAAAATGCTTCTAACAGTTTGGCTTATATGCAAGTCTATGAGACATTTTCTTAATTAATGATGATGATGATACTGGTGCCACCCATAGGCAGGTAGTCTTAGACTGAGCATGCAATGAAGAGCAAGGCAATTAGTAGCATTTCTTTGTGGTCTTTGCTTCAGTTTCTGTCTCCAGGTTCCTGAGTTCCTGCTCCAACTTCCCTTCATGATGGACTGTAAGCTTTAAGAACGTTTTTGTCCCAAAGAAGATTTCACTCATAGTGTTTATCAGAGCAATAGAAAACAACTAGAAGGAAGGACTTAAAATTGATTCCTTGAAGGGCTGCCTGTGGAGCTTGTCCCCACACACTCTGTAGCAGACAGAGATAAACTCGGTCTGCCAGGGTTCCTCCCAGCTGCTGCTGAGGGATTTCCTAAGACCATCCACCTTCAACATATCAAAGGGATAAGGATTGAGGACTCTGAAAGACAGTATCAGACTCCGCCCAAAGGTGAGGTGGGTTCAGCAGGCCCCAGTGCCTGAATCCCTGCTAGGAAAAATTGTGTTCTGGTTGGGTTCCGGTTCTGGGACCAGGGGCTGTCTGTGGAGCTTGTCCCTACACACTCTGTAACACACAGAGGTAAACTCGGTCTGCCAGGATCCCCCAAGCTGCTGCTGAGGGAATTTGCATGGCCACCTTCCTCCAACTGATCAATCAGAGAAGGACTGAAGACTTGAAATCCAGTCCCCTGCCCAGAGATGAGGTAGAGATTGAGCAGACTTTTCATTCAGAGGCGATAGGAAACACACAAACCCATGTGCCACAACTGTCTAGGAGACACCTAATCGTGAACCACTGAAGCCATGGGCAGACGCCAGTGCAAAAATATTTATAATACTGTAAAGAACAACAAGACAACTCCAGAAGAAAGTGACGGTCCTACAAATACAAGCCCTGAACTGAGCAATGAGGAGGAAACAGAAGGAAGCAACACCAAAAATTACTTTATGATAATCATTGAAGCTCTCAAAGAAGATATGAAAAAATGTCTTAAAGAAATAGAAGAAAAACCAAACAAAAAACTGGAAGAGATGAAAAAATCTATGAAAGAAAAATGCCAGGAACTAAAAACTGAAATAGAAGCAATAAAAAAGGCACAAAATGAGGCAAACATGGAAATAGAAAACCTGAAGAAAAAAGCTGGAACCACAGATACAAGCATAACCTGCAGAGTTCAAGAGATGGAAGATAAAATCTCTGAAGTGGAAGACTCAGTAACTCAAATAGATATATCGGTCAAAGAAAATACTAAACCCAAAAAGCCATAACTCAAATGTTCAGGAAATCTGGGACACCATGAAAAGACCTAACTTGAGAATAATAGGAATAGAAGAAGGAGAAGAATGCCAGCTCAAAGGAACAGATAATGTTTTCAATAAAATCATAGAAAAAAATTTCCCTAACCTGAAGAAGGAAATGCCTATAAAGATACAAGAAGCTTACAGAACACCAAATAGATATGACCCCCCCAAAAAGTCAGTGTGCCACATTATAATCAAGCCACAAAACATACAGAACAAAGAAAAAATTTTAAGAGCTGCTAAAGAAAAGGGCCAACTTACATGTAAAGGCAGACCCATCAGAATAACACCTGACTATTCAATGGAAACGATGAAAGCTAGAAGGGCTTGATGCTAAAAGAGCATGGCTGCCAAACTAGAACACTATACCCTGCAAAATTATCAATCACCATAGACGGAGTAAACAAGATATTTCATGACAAAGTCAGACTGAAACAATATATATCTACCAATCCAGTGCTACAGAGAGTATTGGAGGGAAAACTTCAACCTAAGGACCACAGATGCACCCATGAAATCACAATCAATAATTCCACAGAAGAATACTCCAGAGAAAGGAAATACAAACAAGTTACCATCAAAAAATGGCAGGAAATATCAAACAGTGGTCACTAATATCCCTTAATATCAATGGAATCAACACTCCTGTAAAAGTTCACACAATAACAAGATGGATACAACAACAGAAGCCATCCTTCTGTTGCCTACAAGAAACACACCTAAACCACAAAGAGAGACACAGGCTTTAGAGTAAAGGGTTAGGAAAAGATTTTCCAGTCAAATGGTCCTAAGAAACAAGCGGGGGTTGCCATCCTAATTTTTAACAAAATAGACTTTAAGCTAAAAGCAATTAAAAGGTACCAAGATGGTCACTACTTATTCATCACAGGAAAAATTGGTCAAGAGGAGATTTCAATCTTAAATATTTATGCCCCTAATACAAGGGCACCTACTTATGTAAAAGAAACACTGCTAAAGCTCGAATCCCACATCAATTCTCACACCCTAATAGTGGGAGACTTCAATACCCCACTTTCAACCCTGGATAGATCAACCAGACAGAGCCTCAACAGAGAAATAAGGAGTCTAAAAGAGGTTATGATTCAAATGGATTTCATAGATATCTACAGAACTTTCCTCCCAAAGGCAAAGGAATATACATATTTCTCAGCTCCTCATGGAACTTTCTCCAAAATTGATCACATAATTGGTCATAAACTAAATATCAACAGATACAGAAATATGGAAATAATCCCTTGTAACATATCAGACCACCAGGGCCTAAAGTTTGAGTTCAACAACATCAAAACTCAAAGAAAGCCTACCAACTCATGGAAACAAAACATCACTCAGCTGAACCATCTCTGGGTCAAGGAAGAAATTAAGAAAGAAATCAGTCTTCCTAGAATTTAATGAAAATGAATCCATAACATATCCAAACTTGTGGGACAAAATGAAAGCAGTCTTAAGAGGAAAATTTATAGCGCTAGATGCCTACATGGAAAAACCTAGAGAAATCTCACACTAGAGACCTAACAGCTCACCTGAAAGCCCTAGAACAATTAGAAGCAAACTCACCTAGAAGGAGTAGATGGCAGGAAATAATCAAACTTAGAGCTGGAATCAATACAATTGAAACAAAAAGAACAATACAAAGAATCAATGAATCTAAGAGTCTGTTGTTTCAGAAAGTCAACAAGATAGATAAGCCCTTAGGCAAACTAATCAAAAAACAGAGAGAGAGTGATCAACATAGTAAAAATGACAATTCTACCAAAGGCAATCTACAGATTCAATGCACTGCCTATCAAAATCCCAACACAATATTTTTTGGACCTTGAAAGAACAATACTCAATTTTATTTGGAATAACAGGAAAGCCAGGATTGCCAAAACAATTTTACTTAACAAAAGAACATCAGGAGGTATCACCATCCCTGACTTCAAGCTATACTATAGAGCTACAGTAATAAAAACAGCCAGGTACTGGCATAAAAACAGACTTGTGGACCAATGGAATAGAATTGAGGATCCAGACATTAACCCAAAAACCTATGAACACCTGATTTTTGACAAAGAGGCCCAAAACATTCAATGGAAAAAAGATAGTATATTTAACAAATGGTGTTGGCATAGCTGGATGGAAGTGTGTAGAAAAATGCAAATAGATCCGAGCCTGTCACCCTGCACAAAGCTCAAATCCAATTGGATCAAAGACCTCAACCTAAACCCAGCCACTTTAAACTTGATGGAAAAGAAAGTGGGAAATACACTTCTACAAATTGGCACAGGTGACCACTTCCTAAATATAACACCAGTGGCACAGGCACTAAGACCAACAATCAATAAGTCAGATCTCCTGAAGCTAAGAAGCTTCTGTAAAGCCAAGTACACTGTCAATAGGACAAAACACCAGCCTACAGAATGGGAAAAGATTTTCACCAACCCTACAAATGATAGAGGGCTGATCTCTAAGATATATAAAGAACTCAAGAATCTAGAGTCCAAAACCTTGAACAACCCAATCAAAAATGGGGTTCAGAACTAAAAAGGGAATTCTCATCAGAAGAATTACAAATGTCTGAAAGGCACCTGAAAAAGTGCTCATTATCTTTAGCCATCAGAGAAATGCAAATCAAAACAACTTTGAGATACCGTCTGACAGCTGTTAGATTGGCTAAGATAAAAGATAGAGAGGACAGCCTTTCCTGGAGAGGATGCAGAGCAAGGGGAACACTCCTCCATTGTTGGTGGGAGTGTAAGCTTGTTCAGCCACTTTGGAATACAGTATGGCAGTTTCTCATGAAACTGAGAATCAATTTCCCCAAGGACCCAGCAATACCACTTCTGGGTGTATACCCTAAAGAAGAACAGTCACACTCCAAAGGCATTAGCTCAACTATGTTCATAGCAGCATTATTTGTAATAGCAAGAACCTGGAAACAACCTAGATGTCCCTCAACTGAAGAATGGATTAACAAACTGTGGTACATCTACACAATAGAGTACTACTCAGCAGTAAGAAAATATGATACCCTAAAATTTGCAGGCAAATGGATGGATTTGGAGAATATCTTCCTGAGTGAGGTATCACAAACACAGAAGGATAAGCAGGGGATGTACTCACACATTAGTGGACTCTAAACAAACAAACAAACAAGAAAAAAGCAAAGCATGCCCAAGCTGCAAACCACAACCAGTGAACAGCTTGGGATCAGAAACACCCTGGAATGACTCTTCGGATTCCACTCCACCTAAAAAACACCCAATTCACTCTTGAGGGAGGGGGGAGAAAACTAGATCTGCCAGAATTGGAGACTGAACTAAGCAATATTGGGGCAGTGGGACAATGGGACTGTTTGCTCCCTGCCCAGGGAGGGGATGGGTATTTGTGGAGAAGAAAGAATGTCCTGATGTGGTGGGAGGGGATAGGGACCTTGATTAAGGATATACAAGGTTAGAAAGTGTGACTTCTTTGTTCATAATAATAATAATAATAATAATAAATAAATAAAGAAAAAAACACAAAACAACAACAAAAAAACAAAAACAAACAAACAAACAAAAAAATTGATTCCTCTAAGGAGGATATCTGTTCTTTGTCCTTTGCCTACTTTAAATATAGACTTCCTAAGTTTGGAAAAACAAGAGATTCTCACTTAATTCTATCATTCTATTGATATTTCTAAAGAACTGGAAATGGTTGCATGAAGCCAAGACAGATATAAAGTGCTCTGAGGCACAGAAAAAGGTGGAAGAAATTTTTTCTGGTCCTGGATTCAGAGCAGAAAGATTTCAAGGTTGTCATTTTCTGTGGTTTCTCGTGGTTTTAGCCTTTAGCCTTGCTAATGTATTTTGGCATATTTTCAGGTGTGAAAGGTGTTCATGAATGAGTATATGTGAATTGGTAAATTTAAATGTATGTACATGTACTTGTATATATAGTGTATAAATGTATATATACATATATGTGTGTATGTATATACATGCATATATACTAATGCATAGAGATTCAAGCTTGATATCAGGAGTCATTTTTGATCATTCTTTCATTTTGTCCATTGAGATAGAGTCAATAAAATTTTCTATCACTTCCTACCTAGGCTTAAATTATAAGAGGAATGTTTCAGACTCACTGTGTTTGTATTTTTGTGAATTCAGGAAATCCTAGCTCTGGTTTACCTAGGCTTAAATTATAAGAGGAATGTTTCAGACTCACTGTGTTTGTATTTTTGTGAATTCAGGAAATCCTAGCTCTGGTTTTCTTGCTTGAATATTAAGTACCTTAACCACTGTGATAGATATCCATCCCTGCCTCACTTCTTCAGCAGCAATACATGTTCGCAGTATATAATCGATACTTTAATCATTTTATTGATTGGGATTACAACTGTATTTTGTATATGTGAATGCATGAAACTTGTAAAATGATGTCATCTTCAATGTAAAATGTTTTAATAATGGAGAAAAACATGATGATTACATGTACATACATATGCATATGTAAATGGCTGCTGTCCCATTTACTGTCAGGTAAATCTTTGAATAACCTGCAAAGAGTTAGTCATAACTGAGTAATTGTATCAGCAAGTCCGTGAAGCACTGTTGATTACCTTAGTTGCTATAGGAAGATCCATTCCACTGTGGGCTGTGCCATGTTTTAGGCAGGTCGTTCTGGGTTGCACATAAAGCCATCTGAGCATGATGGTTCTGGGTTGCACATAAAGCCATCTGAGCATGGTGGTTCTGGTTTGCATATAAAGCCATCTGAGCATGGTGGTTCTGGTTTGCACATAAAGCCGTCTGAGAATGAGCCATCAGCGTTCTTCCACAGTTTCTGCCTGAGTGCCTGCTCTGACTTTCCTCAGTGGTAGAGTGTGACCTGGAAGTGTAATTCAGATGAGTCCTTTTTTTATGAGAAGTTGTTTTTGGCCAGAATGTTTAATCATAGCAACAGGATGAAACTGGAACAGCTACTACCATTTCTTAGCTATAAAGTCATCACCTGCATTCTACTATGTACCATTGCGTGGCACCCAAGTTATATGAAGGATGTTTTGAATGTGTGCCCCTAAATGATGTTATTCCATCAAGAGGAGGCTCTTATGGTAATTATTTTGTATGAAGTTATAGAAAGGCTAGGCAATAAGAAGGCACCTCATTATTTTTTTATTTTATTTTCTCTCTTCTAGCCAGTCTTCATCTTTGGGGGCCTTTATTTGACTTGCATGCTCCTTTAAATTCTATAGATTCTATTCCTGTTCATGTGGAACTCTGAAGATAGTAAGTCAGCGAAAGCACCTGGATTGGAAGTTTAAAACCATTTATTTGTGAAAATATTTCTGGACATATGCTTAGCTCATGTGAGTGTGGGTCAGCTACAAAGGTGAGACTGATCAGGGATGATGGCCTTAGCTCCTGTGTGGAGCCTGAGCTCGTCATAAAGATTACAATGTCTGCTCATTCATAGTAATGACCCATAGAAGTTTTCAGACATGGAGGAAAGAGCTAAGACCTCAGTTTTTAATCTTTTTTTTTCTTATCATCAAGAAGAAATCTAAATAACTATCCTTGGAGGAAATGCTGAGATGTCAAAAGACTAGCTAGTGTCAGGCTTTATTTAAAAAATATCTTTCTAAAAAAAACGAAAAAAAGAAGACCCCCCACCAAAAACAAGAGCAATAAGTGCTCTTAGCCACTGAGCCACTTCTGGAATCCCTTGTTGATTTTATTATTATGGCATTTTTTAAATTTATTTTTATCACTATGTATAAAGTCATATTTTTATTCATGTAAAAAAATATCCTTCTTAACAACTTGGAATTAACTAAGTTTAGAGTCCATAGCTTTATTGACTTTTAGAATAGAGTAAGCATATGCTATATAGCTAATAGTTTGTGCAGTAGAGTAGCATAGATTTTAACATCTGTCTCACCAGCTTCTATGGTTTAAGGCCATGCATTGTGAGCCATTGCAAATGTGTTGTGGAAGATCTCTCTCTCTCTCTCTCTCTCTCTCTCTCTCTCTCTCTCTCTCTGTGTGTGTGTGTGTGTGTGTGTGTTTTCTTTTCTGTTTCTTCCTCTCTCCCTCTGCTTTGCTTTGTTTTATGTTCGGGCTTAGAGTAAGATTAATTGATAGATTTCAATGAATTTCTGATACTTTGTTTTTTTTCCAGAGGGACCTTTTCTTCCCTGTTGTGTCATTATTTGAAGACCATCTGAGTACACAATCCTACAATTATAACTCATTGATAGTCTGTAGACTTTTTTTAAAAAAAAAAAAAACAAAAAACTGAGATTCTATCTCTCTGTCAGAAAATGGTTAGGGCTAGAATCTTTATGGTAGGAATACATACACATTTCTCAGAATATAATTCACTCAGAATAGTGAATTCACTATTTCTGTAGTAGGATTCTATAACAGAAAAAGGAAACTCACATTTGTACATTAATAGCAAGTCATTTAATACTAGTTATCCCCATAGAAGCATAATCTGCATGGTTACTATGTATTGAGTTATTTTTAGAAGATACTTATTAACTATTCATGTTTAGAGAATTAAGCACATACAGGAAAACTATTGAGCAAAACAATTGAATTTTAAAACATGATTTGTAGTATCATTACAATTGTTGTAGATACATTATCCTGAAATACTATACTCTTTCATACCAGTTAGGTAAATCTTCAAGTTTTATTCTCCAGTTTCTTTTCATCCATTCTGATTTTTGAAAATTGTGTGAGTCAAAGTTAGTTTATAAGTCATTCATTTCAGTTACCTTTGGTTTTTGTCTTTGTTTTTATGTTGTTGTTGTTTTTGTATTTTTTTTGCTTGTTTGTTTATTTGATTTCAAGATAGACTTTTTTTTTGTGTGTAGCCCTGGTTGACTTGAAACTTACTCTGTAGAAACAGTTTGACTAGAACTCCTGATTATAAACTCTCCTAATATTTACATTTCATTACATTTATTTTTACATTATGACGTGTATGTACACATGTGTACATGTAAGAGAATAATTGGTAAGAGTCCATTCTTTGCTTTCACAATGTGGATGCCACGACTGAATTCGGGTCATCATGTAATTCAATTTATGTGTGTATACTTGGAGTCTGAAGATTTTTCTGTCCCATTCCAGTTCTATGGCTGCTTATAAAATAATGGACTCAGAGACTTTATATTAATTATAAACTGTTTGGTCTATGGCTCAGGCTGTTACTAGCTATCTCTTACATCCCGAATTAACCCATTTCTGTTAAACTTAGTATTGTCACGTGGCCAGTAGTTTACTAGTACAGTCATACCTTATTTCTTGGGTAGATGGATTTTGTCTTTCAGACTCTGCCCTTCTTCTCTTGTCTCTCTGCTTGGATTTCTTGCCCAGCTGGATTTTTGTCTTGCCATAGGCGAAAAGAGCTTATTTTTGAATTAATCAATGGTAGCAACACATATTCACAGCCTACAGAAAGAAAGATGACTCTATAGTGCTTCCCTTTTTTCTATCTAATCAAAGAGTAATGGTAAAATTACAGATAAGAAAACACTTATCAAGCAAGAATTACAGTTACAATATCTAGTCTATTTATAATTTGCATAATTAAAGAAAATACTCTAGCATCTATCCTATTTGTGTGTCTAAAGCTTCATATCTAATTTTACTTTTATCATGACTATGAAAAAATATAATTAGGACTATCTAGTCTTCAACTTCACCAACAAACTCAAAAGGATGTAATAATACCTTAGTAAACAGGAAGTGCATTTTAAGAAACTTTAAAAATTTTAGAAGTGACAGACACCTGGCTGCCTACACAGTTACCCAAATTTCTTTTACAGCTTAAAGGCATCCATCATCAGCCTATAGGCCTAGAGTCTCTGGAAGACTTTTTTTTTTTTTCCTTCTTTATTTTGTATTTATCAAAAAAAAAAAAAAACACAGTAAAAAGAATTTAAAATGTGGAAGAGTTAACAATAACTATACAGAGGATAAGAATGATAAGCATGGCTTATCAAGGGTGGAAATACAAATAAGATTGCTACACATACATTTTTTTGTGTTCATCTTTCCCTCTGAATTTTTTTTCCATCCCTATATATCCTTATTCAAGGTCTCTTCCCCCTCC